>JANFOE010001250.1:0-162500 GCA_025667525.1 Glebionis coronaria | reverse complement strand
ACGAAATAAACCCAAAAATTAAATTAAAAGTAAAGATTTTTTTTAGTTAATTAAAAGTGCCTATTAAGATAAAGGATTAATTTTACAAAAGATTGTTAGCTAAATGGACTAACGATGTCACACATTTTGTACAACTTGGAAAAAATTTTGAAACTACGTTTGTAGTATCGTTAATAAAAAAGTAAGTGTTTCAAAATAGTAAATTTCAGAAAGTTTGTTGTCATTCAATAACTTTTACCCTATAATAAATGTCTATAGAAATATGTGAACAAAACAACAAAGTTTAGTAACTTATTTGAACAAATTCGCAAAGTTTAATAAATTATTTGAATAAATTCGCAAAGTTTAGTAACATATCTGTTCAATAACCTGATAAGCTTCTGAGTTGGATAAGGGGGCCCACAAGTAACCGGTTATTGGTAATCGAGGTAACCTAAATGAACATATTGTGGGTGTTTAGTAACCTAAAAAGCATAATTTTATAGTCTAGTAACCAAAGTCTCAAAAAATAAGTTAAGTAACTTAGGTGAATAAAAAGTGAAAGTTGGGTAACCTAAACATCCAAAAACCCTAAGAAATTAAAATCAATAAATTCTTCAGTCAGTTTATGCAATTGTTGTAGTTCTTGTTAGGCTACGAATTATTTGGTAGGGTCTAGTATTCTTTTAATTAAGTTTATATTTCAATGTGTTTATATACACTTAAATTTTTTTGCATCTTACATTTATAACATTATCTAGCTTGTTAAAGGTTTTCTGATCCATGCGTTCATCTGTTGTAACATAACATGTATAAATATGCTTTGAAAGCCATATTATTGAATGAATCAAAAGAGCTTGAAGGAAGTACAACAAGATAGATACTAGGGTTGTAAACGAACTGAACGTTCAGTGAACCGTTTACCGATCGTTCGACGAAAAATTCGTTTATGTTCGTTTATTTAATAAATGAACGAACATGAACAAGATTTTTGGTCCGTTTAGTTAAATAAACGAACGTGAACAAAGGCTTCGTTCGTTCATTTACGTTCGTTAACGTTCGATTATGTCCGTTCAATTACGTTCGTTTATTTCGTTCGCTTACATGCGATGAATGAGGAAATGAAATCCATGAAAATCAATGATGTTTGGACTCTTGTTGTTGCGCCTAAAAATGCTAAAGTAGTGAAAAATAGGTGGATTTTCAAGAAGAAAACCGACATGGATGGTGAAGTACAATCCTATAAGGGTTAATATACAAAGAAGTTACTAAACTTTTCAAGAAATTTGTCCTAAGGTAACGAACGTTCATTTTGTGTTTCTAAGTTACTAAACTTTAGTAAACTATACATCACTATAATTTAGTGTTAATTTGAGTAACCTGAATGCATGTATTTTGATAAGTTAAGTAACATAAAGTCTTGTTTTTTCATGTTAAGTAACATAAATATCACGTTTCTAATAAGTGAGTAACTTAATCAACCTGTCATATGAACATTAGTAACCTAGAAACACAAAATGAACGTTCGTTACCTTATGACAAATTTCTTGGAAAGTTTCGTAACTTCTTTGTATATTAACCCATCCTATAAAGCAAGTTTAGTAGCTAAAGGTTTTACCCAAACTTTTGGCATAGACTACGAGGAGACATTTTCTCCGGTAGCAGACTTACGAGCTATTAGGATTCTCATAACTATAGAAGCATACTATGATTATGAGACATGGCAAATGGATGTTAAAATTGCCTTCTTAAACAGTCGCTTAGATGAAGACATCTATATGCAACAACCGGAAGGGTACGTTGATCCTAATTATCCAAAACGCGTATGCAAGCTTCAAAGATCTATTTATGGTTTGAAGCAAGCATCACGTCAATGGAATAAACGATTTGATGAAGAAATCAAAAAGTTCATATTTATTCAAAATCGTGATGAGCCATGTGTATATCGCAAAGCTAGTGGGAGTAATGTAGTGTTCCTAATTTTATATGTCGATGACATATTAATCATGGGAAGTAACATTTCAAGACTTAAGGAAGTTAAGGATTATCTTGGTAAATGTTTTTCTATGAAGCATTTGGGAGATGCTGCATATATTCTGGGAATTAAAATCTATCAAGATAAGAAAAGATGGTTAATTGGTCTTAGTCAAGATGCTTATATTGATAAGATATTGAAGAAGTATAACATGCATAACTCTAAGAAAGGTTTTCAACCTATGGAGGTTAAGCATGAGTTAAGTCATGAGTTAGATGCATCAACACTCGAAGAGGTGGCTTACATGCATAAGGTGCCTTATGCTTCGGCTGTAGGATCTTTTATTTATGTTGTAAGATGCACAAGGCCTGATGTGGCGTTTGCTCAGAACTTGGTCAGTCGTTACCAACAGAATCCAGGGAAGCTTCACTGGATTGCTGTTAAACATATACTAAAGTATTTAAGGAATACGAAAAGAAATGTTCTAGTATTCAGAGGGTAACCATACAGATAACTAAATGGAAGCTGTTTGGATTAGGAAGTTTATTGGAGATCTTGGAGTGATGCCTTCAATTAAAGAATCTATTGATATATATTGTGACAATTCTGCTGCAATAATATTCGCCAATGATCGTGGAGTCATGAAAGACGCCAGACACTTTAAACGTAGATATCACTACGTTCGAGAACAAGTTGAAGCTCGTGAAATAAATTTAATAAAAGTTCACACAGACGATAACGTAGCTGATCCTTTTACTAAGGCTTTGCCTAAACCAAAGGTAGTTAAGCATGCCAAGGCTACTGGACTGCAACTAGATAGCGAATTCATGCAATAAATATGTGATTAGTATTTGGATAAAGAATGTTAAGACATTATTAAATTGATGAAATAAAGATTGGTTTTCGTTTATTTTCTGTTATTTGATTTTGTATCCTATTTTATATGTTTTAATCCATGAATAATTGTTATGTTCTAAATGTCCGTTGTTGATTAATAATATGGGAGTATTATTAAACTAAGACAATTCAAAATAGTGACATGGTATACTTGAAAGTATATTGGTCAATTTTGGATGATATTTGATGAATCAAATATTAGACTTATCCCAACTATATGATTTTACTTTATGGATCTTTGTCATTAAGTAAATCATAAATAGTTATCCTTAGACCTGAGATACCAGGAAACTGCATTGAATGTAGTGCATTTCTGTAAGGTAACCTAACGCTAAACGTAACTGGTAGCTATAAGGGTTATTTTCAGAAGTGTTGCAAAGTTCGTAAGTTTCGCTTGTAGTCAAAATGGGATTTGTTTCCTTCAAATTATTTTGAACTATAATACAGCTGGCCCCCTTGAAGGAGTATTAGGATGTTTGTGTGGCCACACCTAAATTTGTTTTGGTAATCTTGCTATACCCGTAAACGAGAAACAGAATGCTTAATGTAATGAATGACTGAGATCCATATCCTATTAACGTTGTATTTGAAATGAAAGGATAATAATAATGATGAATCATTAAAAGGTTTTTCCAGGAGACCTTAATCGAGTTGTACTAGTGACATTGCTAGTGTAACTAGACGCTAGTCAATGTAATCATGATATTCGAATTTTGTCCACGTGGGAGCTGAAAATTTATGGACATAAACTTAATAGTCGTGTGATAGGATCGAACTCGGGATTACGGGATTGCACAGATACGTAAAGGGTTAATATTATTTAATAAATGTATTTAATATATTTATTAAATTAAACCGAAGCTTAACTAACGATCGTTAAATGTTAGCCTCAAAATATTGAGTCGAACAAGAATGCTCGGCCATATGTCTATTATGTATCGTATTTAAGAACGTTGTAATAGGTAGTAGGTTAGTCGTGTTTTACAGGCTTAACTTTAAGCTAAAGTTCATTCATAAGTAACTAAAGCCTAAAAGGAAAGCCCGACCCATTATCATATAGCCCATTATGCCACATGTAGGCAAGGCTATAAATACCTCTCCTTGCATGTAGGGAGAGGTTGGTTGGTTCATTTTTCTTATTCTTCTCTAATCTAATATTCACTAAGTTTCACACACTTCTCTCTCTTTTCTCTCTCTACTTTCTCTCTCTAGACTTCATCTATCTTCTACCTTTCTTTCTTGTTTAATCATCATATTATATGGGACAACAATTGGTATCAATCGCCATGGGGTAGATTTGTGATTGGTTGTTGTGTTTTTATTTGATTCAAATGATTTGATCCATATTTCATCTCGAATTCAAATTTTTTTTGTTTTCCATGCTCTAAATCTTGATATACATCTCCTACATATTTGTGGTCGGGATTTGGTTGCTTTCGGTTGGTTAAAATCACGGTTTTCTTGTCAAAAATCTCATTTTTTACCTAAAGTTTCGGAACAGCACAAGTATTCCGACAGAATTCCATCGAAAAAGGGCTTTAATATTCCGACAGTTATTCCGATAGAATTCCATCGGAAAAGGGTTTTAATATTCTGACAGAATTCCATCAGAAAAGGGTTTTAACATTCCGACGGATATTTTGATTGTGTATTCCGACAGCATTCCGATAGAACATTCTAACAGCATTCCGATAGTACATTCCGACAGCATTCCGATAGTACATTCCGACAGTATTCTGATAGTACATTCTGACAGCATTCCGATATAATATTTCGACAGCATTCAGATACCATATTCCGATGGGTATTCTGATGGATTAAAGATTTTTTCAACTACCATATTCCGATGGGTATTCTGATGGATTAAAGATTTTTTCAAAAACGTGTTTTTGAAATTTTTTAACAAACTTTCGTGTGTGTTTTTGGCCTTGGAGAATTTTTTGGTTTTGGAAGAACATTTTTTAAGGGATTTCAACACTTTTTCTCTTCAACAACAATCACTATAACATTTACTTAAGATCCATATTCACTTCATCATTTCAGAGAATATTGAGATGGATTCTACTGCAGAATATCGTGTGACGAACAACAACATAATGGTGGCGGGTAACAAAGAGAGACCACCAATGCTTGTCTCCAGTCGATATAATCAATGGCAATCCCGTTTTCTACATTATCTTGACACAAAACCTAACGGTGATGCTTTAAGGCAATGCATTTTTTATGTGTTGGAAATTCACTTTATGTAACGACATTTATGAATTCCTATTAGTTATCATAGTCACACACGCTTAGACTAGACTAGGAAACAATGTATAGTTTAGTAGGTGTGTGACTATATATACCCCTCCAAGGCTTCCAAGGAGGGGTTGTTGTTTGTGTTTCATTTTTCATTAATCACATTTTCCTTTTCTTTCTCTTTACACACACAACTCTCTATCCCCCTCTCCACCATGGCAGCCACCACTTTCCACCACCCACCTAGACCACCGGATCCTTAATATAACAAACCCACAATTGGCATCAGAGCTAACGCTTCAATCCTTAGATCGTTCGTGTTTATTGTTATTGATTTGGTGGTCAAATTTTTTTTTGTCTCGATCTGTTAACATTTTTTTTTGTCACGTTGGTTATATAACTTTTGTCACGATTCTCTATTTCATGGTCCATCATGTTTATCATATCTGGTCTTTAGTCCATCAAAACAGTTATATCTGGTTCTTGGTTATTATATCTGGTTCTTGGTTATCTTATATGGTTCTTTCTGATGTCCATTTTAGTCTCGATCCCATATCTGTCCATTTTCAGTCTCGAACCCATAACTGCATCACCGGTATATTGTGTTTTATCACTGGTTTCTTAACTAGTATCTCATTTTTGGGTTTTCTAACATTTATTTTAAGATGAAGATAAGATCTTGAAAAACTCAGATTCAGAAAAAAAACCAAGATCCAGTATATCAGAAAAAGGACAACTTTGGATAAGATTTTCCGATGGTCGTCATTGCGATGGCAACAATCGCATTGATTGCGATGGATGGAATGCGATGCGTACCATTGCGATGGATACCATTGCGATGGGTACTATTGCGATGGGTACCATCGCGATGGGACATCATGTTGCGATGGATGTACTAGACTGCGATGGCAATATTTTTTTGTCTTGCGATGGCTTAAGACAAACATTGCGATGACATTTGTTTTAAGAAAAGATTGTGACCAGTTTAACAAAAACCATACCGAGATTGATTTGACCAAAACCAAGTCTTTACCATATCCATCCAACCTTTTATCTCCTCAACACCAATTCATTCTACCTTAAGCCCTTCGTCTCCTAATCCCATCTACAAATCATTAAGACTCGAAGCAAACTTTAAACAATTAATCTCAGATTTAGTTTCGGTACAATCTTTCATAGACATGCATAGATCTTATTCAGATCTATACATTTCGAAATTAAATATCATCACAGATCAGTGCTTGGTTTTAAAACAATTTTTCATATACGAAAACTCAAGAAGATCAATAACAATGATGTTATCATCTTTCTTTATTTTGTTTTAACCAAAATCCCAACATGCAATCTATACACCTACCCGAGACCAATTACATAACCATTCAAAATCAATTTTTTTTTTCGATCTTTAACAAAACAACACATGCAATCAAAGACCTACCCGAGACCTTGTACAACAAGACCTTGTGGCTGTGAAAATCCTGGTTATCATCAAAGTTTAATCTTATTAAGGGTGTCGTTTAATTTCATGTGTGTTTTTGATTGAGATGAAGTTGATAAAGATGGGAGTATTATTTGTGGAGGTTAAATCAGATAGGATTCGTGATTCATGATGAGATTGATTTGGTTCTTCATTCTCAAATGGGTTTTGATTCGGGGATTATATATGTTAATTGATTGTGGTTAGCAATATATGTATGAGATGGATTCGTATGTCTTTGATCTTTGATGTGAATGATTTTCCAAAAGTGAGGAGTTTAGATGGAGTTTTTGTGAGCTGCGTTTGATGGAGAGAAAAAGGGGGGCAGATGAAACTAAGAAAGTGATTAGGGTTGAGATAATTTAGGGATTTAGTGGGCGTTTATATCTGAGTCATTAGATTAGGTATTTTTTGGGCCGGTGATAAAAGATTCGTTGGCACTATTTCCCTTTTCAATGTGTCACGTATCATTATTACAATTTAGTAGTAAAATGTTACACGCCTTTGTGTATCATTTTATTATTTGATTTATGGTTGATTATTCATGGGCCACACACCATACTCTGATTTTATTATAGATATGGGACTCGTCCAAATGCAAAGATATTCTAATTGTGGGATGGGATGGATATGCATTTTGAATTTGGACCTAGTATCATATTCGATATTTCAAGTGATGGGTGTTGTTAGTAAATTTAGATGGGTATGACATTAACTATGATAAATAGACGAGACAAAATGAAAGGACAAAGTGACGAGACAAAAAGACGTGACCAAATGATAAAATTTTTTTGACGAGACCAAGAAAAATTTGGCTATATTTTTAGTGACTACGGATGTTTGATCGGGTATTAATTATGTGAAGTTGAAGATGGATTTTTCGAAGGCGTGTATTTATTTTATCTTTGAAAGATAATTTGCTCGTGCTTAATCTTAGAATGAAGACTTGTTTATCTAGTTTTCGGGTTCGGGGTGGTTGGTTGATGACTTGGATAACTATCACTTAAAGGAGTTACATTGTTGTACTCAGTGTCACGCGCATAGTCGACGTGGATAATTTCAAGCGGTGTTGTGCTTATATACTTCTTTCGGCAAGGTATTGGGTACTTAGAGATTTCTCCACTGTTGCTCATTCAACAATAGTGCAAGCTTAAGTCACAAGATCGATGGATTCTTATTCAGTTTCACGTTTGAGATATCTGGCTCATTCTATTAGTGGTCACTTCAAATTGCTTGCAAGGGGTTTGGTAAAGATGGCCATGGAGAGTTTATGAGTAGAGATTTTCGATCAGCAGCTGATTCTCACAAAATATATAATTCATCTTATTTATTATTCTCACGAGATTTCAGGTACATGTGCATACGATTTATTGCTGGTTCCGAGGTTTCGAAACCATCAAGGGGGAAGAAGAAGACACATTGAACACAACGAGTACACGTGATGAACTTCATACCTTCTTTTGATTTGAATACATTCCGGGAAGACAATTGTCATAACTGCAGAAAAAATCAGTGTTTTAACTCGTGGCGTTATCAATCTCTAAACGGTACACTATTGATTCGATGTTTAATTGTTTTGATGTTGCAATTGTTCATCATCATTATCCTATATGGAGAGATATGCACTTCCAGGACTTAATTGACTCTAGTGCATCTCCGGAAGAAGATATGTGCATTTCCGGGACTTAATTGACTCTGGTGTTACAATGTCAACTTCATGAATGGGATAAAGTGTCTACTTCAGTATTTGAGCTTCATACTTGGGATTAGTTTACTTTCTTCAAGTACGTGGGGGAAAAATGTTTTGATTCTTTCTAGTATGCATAACTTGAAATCTCAGGGGGAAGAAAAAATCAGAAGAATTATTCAAGCGTGAGAAGAGAAGTTGTTGATCTACTTGGTGTGCCCCTTACTTTCAATCACTCATAGTAATATTATCATTTCATATGATGGGGTTTGCTTGTTAAATTCCGCTGTGCGCTTAATCATTCTAAGCTTTATTCAAAGCTTTGGATTTGCTTATGAGGATTGTCGGTTTAGGGGGAAGCTATTAAATGCTTCTACATCAAGTTTATGTAGCATGAATTAGGGGAAAGTTAATTCAGAAGCTTCTCCTTAACCAGAAGTATATGGATTACTTAGCTCGTGCCATTACTGTATTTCTTCTACAAGTTACTTTAAAGATGAGTCGTTTTGAAGTGAAGTGTTAACATCATAAGATTCAAGCTAACAAGAGGATGATCCAGAGGTCGGGGAGGATAAAAGTAATGTTTAAACATTTTAGAGAGAGAAAGTAAAGCTTGAATGTAGTGTGTGTATTTAGAGAGAGAAGTGAAATACACAATAAGAAGAAAACCTCACCCCTCCATGGAAGTATGGAGGGGTATATATAGGCTAAACAAGAGGTCACTTTGACAACATGTCAATAGTAGTCCCTCCACATTTTGCCTATCTGAATCAAATGTAATTCCGTAAATGGTGCTCACATTTTAGGGCTAACAATGTTCCCCCAATGTGGAGACATACGGAATTACTTACAATGTTCCTAACAAGTAAAAATACAACAAAGTAAAGTCTTTCAAGGCGCTTCCAATGCTGAGGATGTCTTTTAATTCTTCTTGTCTTCATAACTTGTACCTCAGCTTGAATCCTCTTTGTCTTTGCTTGTTGTGGAACAATTGTAATATGAATGATTTGGATTAACTTCCCCCCAATTCATGCAACATGTATTAAAAAACTTTCTTCATATGCTTCTTTTTGACGAAGTTTCTGAATCAGCTTCCCCCCAAACCAATATCTGTATCTTAAGCCGATTCTGACACTTTGATGTAGTTTGAACAATCTTCTAGCTCATCGGTTTAAGTGCACAACGG
Organism: Glebionis coronaria; assembly: GCA_025667525.1. Taxonomy (NCBI): domain Eukaryota; kingdom Viridiplantae; phylum Streptophyta; class Magnoliopsida; order Asterales; family Asteraceae; genus Glebionis; species Glebionis coronaria. Next base: position 153,061 of record JANFOE010001250.1, on the reverse strand, counting down.
AAATTTGTAGAAGAACCACACCAAATAATACTGCTTCTATACTGTTTCATGCCGTTTAGGTTTTGGTGATAATCCGTTTGGGGTAACATGCAAGAAAGCAGCAACAATTCTTCTCACGCCTACATAATACTTCATAAAAATCATATAAAGTAAGTAGATACCCTTCCATGTACACTACTTCCCCCTGGAAGTTGATCTGATTACTTCAAAGTACACGATTAATAAGTGTGAAAACACTTATCCTTTTACCACTTATTTCCAATAATAACAAGACCAAAACGTGTAATTTATGTCGTAAAAGTCGGAATTATGCGTGGTTTGTGCTTTTATTGTGTTTTAGGACCAAAAGATGATAAAGGAAGAAAACACGGGCTTTCACGGGCTTTTATCGAAGAAAACGGGAAAAGACGAAGTCAAAAGATCAATAGTGCAAAAAGAACGGAAGTCCAAGGCCTATTCTGAAGATTTATCGAAGAAAAAGTCTAAAGATGGAAGTTAATGAAGTCAAAGAACTCAAGTCTAAATTAAAGAAGAAAATTATCAAGATGAGTTCAAATCCTGAGACGACGTCGAGAAAAGACAAAGAATTAAATCGAGTCGAGAAGACGTGAAGAAAGAAAGAAAGAAGAGGCAACACATGCACTCCTTCCCATTTTTCCCTATAAATACCCTCCTAATACACATTAGGATGGTGGTTAAGTTTTTAGTTTTAGTTTTCATTTTTCACTTTTCTTTCTAGTTTTAGAGAGAGAAAGTTCTCAACTTTCTCTCACTAAGTTTTCATCTTTCTTTCTTTTAATCTTTCAAGATTAAACTTTTGTGTATTGTTGATTTCATTAATCAAGTTCTAGTTAAGCTTTTAATCTTTCATCTCTTTCTACCTTTCTTTGATTTTAGATTAATTTTGGTGCGAATTTCATTTGATCCGTGTTGTTCTTAATGATTTCGTGCTTAAAAAGTTAATCTTTTTATGCTTACTTAAATTTTCATACGAATAAGCTTTAAGATCTTTGTGCTTATTGGCTTATTTACATGTTTAGCTTATTTACTTTTTAAAAGTTTCCTTAAAAAGTTCATCTTTTTATAGTTTGATTTAAAAGATTGCTTATTTTAAGTTTGGATAAGTTGTTATTAGTGCTTATTTAGTCTTTTTCACATTTGATTCGTTTAAGTTTGGTGTTAGCTTATTCCTATAGCTTATAGTCTAGCTTATTCTATCGAGTCCCACATAAATCGGAAAAGGATTTAAACCCTTTTCCGATTGTAGCTTTCCGATTACAGCCCCCTCATTTCGATCTCCAAATCGGAAAAGGGTTTGTGTTTTCCGATTTGACACCCCTTATTCCGATCACCTGATCGGATTAGGGTTTAATATTATTCCGATTGGCTTGATTTGGTGGTATTCCAATTGGGTGTCTTCCATACATTCTGATTTGAGCTATTTCCCATATTCCGATTGGCATTGTTTTTAGTTATTCCGATTAGCCTTGTTCTAAGATATTCCGACGGGATTCCGACCAGGGGTTCCGACGGACTTAATTTCTTGTTTTTGGCAAAGTTTTCTAGTTTTAGATTTATTAAGTGTTCAAATGTTTTTTCTAATCTTGTCTTTAAAGTTTTCAAGCATTTATTTTTAACTCGTCATTTTAGTTTAATCTTTAAACTTCTACTTTGCTCAACGACATTTACACTTATTTGCTATTAGTTTAAAATAGATAATCAACCAAACTATTTCATTTCCACCAAGAACAATTGAGTCGCACTTTGAACCATTAGTCAATTCGAAGAGATTCGGAACAACGAACTTTCATACTCGGTTGAAAGACCATGTATTAAATGGCGCCGCTGCCGGCTCTTTTCGTTAAGATTAAAGGTTTTTAGTGAGAGACGCGTTGGATTTTGGGATCCGTTCTTTGAACGTTATTTTCCTTGCTTTAAAATTTTCAAAAATCCTAAAAAATATAAAATCTTCAAAAATACAAAAAAATTGAAAAACCATAAAAACAAAAAAATTTTCCTTTCTATTTTTCTAATCCTTTTGTAGGTGTGCATGCGTACTCGTGCTCGTAAGAAGAGAGTAGCTCAAGTCGAAGTCATTACTCAACCAATTGTCACCATGGACAATCAACCAATGATCGAGCTTTTGCAATCGCACGTAGAAGGCAACACCGATGCAATTGTCATCCCTGAGATTGGAGCCAACAACTTTGAACTCAAATCTGGCTTTATCCAAATGGTCTCTGCTCAACCCTTCTTGGGCCACTCACTTGATGATCCTCATGACCACATTAAAAGGTTTCTTCAGCTTACCAATACGGTTAAGTACAATGGGGTATCACAAGAAGTGATTCGCTTGCAACTTTTTCCTTTCTCCTTAGAGGGACAAGCCCGTAATTGGCTTGATAAGGAACCGCCACAAAGTATTCTTACTTGGACGGATTTAGAGACCAAGTTTATCAACTACTTTTTCCCACCCTCACGTACTACCGCTTTGCGGAATGAAATTATTACCCTTGAACAAAAGTACGGTCAGTCTTTTAGTGAATCTTGGGACCGTTTTAAGGAACTTTTAAGAAAGTGTCCACAACATGGTTTAATAAAAGTACATAAAAATCAATACTTTTTACAATGGTTTAAGCATGAATGACCAAGATTCACTAAACAGTGCCTCGGGGGGGGGGGGGGGGGGGGTGTAATATTTTGGTTAAGTCTTCTGATGCTGCTTGGGATATTATTGAGAACAAATCTAGAGTTCAAACCAAGAGTGTTAGAACTAATGTAGCAAGTTCTAGTACTAGTGATGCTGACAAAAGAATTGATAAGCTTACTTCGCTTGTGGAATCGCTTGCTTTACAAACTGCCAACAATGCCAAACAATTCAATGCCCAAGCTAATGTTTTGAGCCAATCATGTGATATATGCGGGGGATCTCACTCATACACCGATTGTCCTTCGACTCACGACAATCCGGAAAATGTGTATGTCGCCAACGGTACCTATGCTACAGGAGGCTATCAAGCACGTCCTCGAGGTGACCGCAACTTGCTCAGCTATCGCTCAAACAACTATCTTTCACCACCCGGTTTTCCCCCACAAAACCCAAACAACCTCAATCGCAACAATCAAAACCAACCTCGTGCTCCAAATCAATATCCAAACCAAAGAAACCCATATCCACCTCAAAGAAACAACCATGTTTACCAACAACCTGCTTATCAACCACCCGCCTACCATGCTCCTCCTCTCAACCAACCAACAGCCTTACACCAAGATGTTGAAACCTACATGAGGACTAATGATGTGATCGTGCAAAATCTTCAGCGGGAAATGGCCAACATGAAAGCAGATATGGTGAAGCAAGGGAATGATCTTCGAGCTGATATGCGAAACACTTTGGCAAGTCAAACGAATGACTTGAGGAATATGATGGCTAGTTTCTTCCCTAGTAATCAAGCCTCTGGATCGGGTTCTCTTCCGAGTAACACCGTTGCTAATCCAAGAGGGGAGATGAAAGCAATCACCACTCGCAGTGGAAAAGGTTTAAAGGAACCCGAGCTTCCTACACCTACACCGGTGATTGTGACAAAGGAAAACGAGTCTCCTTCTCCAAATCCTCCATCTTCTATTCCTCCAATTTCTACTTCCCCAATTCCACCACCTTCTACTTCTACCCCTCCTCCACCCAAGGATGTGAGTGCGAATTCTATCCCAAAGCCTTCATATCAACCCAATATACCTTATCCTTTGAGGTTGAGGAAAGAGAAATTGAAGAACAAGGATGATATTCAGGTTTCGAACTTTCTTAAAATGTTTAAACAACTAAATTTCAATATCTCCTTTGCTGAGGCTCTCGCTCACATGCCCAAATACGCTAAAATGTTTAAAGATCTTCTCAGTGACAAGGAGAAACTTCTCGATATTGCTCAGACCCAACTTAATGAGAACTGCTCCGCAGTGCTCTTAAGGAAATTGCCCACCAAACTTGGTGATCCGGGTCATTTCTTGATTCCTTGCAACTTCCCGGGAGTAGAGAATTGCATGGCCCTAGCCGATCTAGGTGCCAGTATAAACTTAATGCCATTAAGTGTTTGGAAGAAATTATCTCTCCCCGAGCTAGTCCCCACACGAATGACTTTGGAATTAGCCAACCGTACGGTAGCTTATCCAATGGGGATAGCCGAAGACGTCTTCGTTGGTGTCGACAAATTCACTTTCCCGGCGGATTTTGTTGTCGTTGACTACGAGATGGATCCCCGTGTTCCATTAATCGTTGGACGTCCATTCCTGAGGACCGGTCGCACTCTCATCGATGTAGCCGCGGGCGAATTAATCATGAGAGTTGGTGACGATAAAATCGTCTTCAACATGGGTATACTTTGTAAGCAGCCTTCGGAAAACGAGAGTGTTAATTTCATTGATGTTCTTGATGAGGCTTGTGAAGAACATTTCAAAGACGCTTGTAACAGTGGTTCTTCTTCTCTACCCAATGTTGAGACCGTTGCCTCTATTGCTCCGTCATTGACTCCTTTTGGAGAAAGTGACTTGGATGATTTTGAAGCTAGCTTGGGTCCTCTCGATCTTAAGTATTATGGTTCTCCCACCGATTGGGATGAAGACATTCGTACCATTGAGAAACTTCTCAATGAGGACCAAACCTCTCCTCCATCGCCTATGGATATCTCTACCGATGATCCGAAGTTGACTACGCCGTCCATCGAAAATCCTCCGGATTTAGAGCTTAAGGATCTTCCGTCTCATCTAGAGTACGTTTTCCTTGAAGACAACAAGACGTTACCGGTTATCATTGCTAAGGACTTGAAAGAAGAAGAAAAATCCCGACTTATCGCCGTGCTGAAGAATCACAAGAAAGCGATTGCTTGAAAGATCTCCGATATTCGTGGAGTTGATCCTCACTTCTGCACACACAAAATTCTCATGGAGGACGACTTTAAACCCACTATTAAAAGCCAAAGAAGGGTGAATCCTAAGATCCATGACGTAATCAAAAAAGAGGTTATCAAACTTCTTGATGCGGGAATGATCTATCCTATCTCGGATTCACCGTGGGTTAGTCCCGTCCATTGTATGCCTAAGAAAGGCGGAATCACCGTTGTTCCCAATGAAAACAATGAGTTGATTCCTACTCGTCTCGTTACAGGGTGGAGAGTTTGTATAGACTATCGCAAACTCAATGATGCTACGAGAAAAGATCATTTTCCCCTTCCTTTCATGGACCAAATGCTTGAACGTCTAGCGGGTAATGACTATTACTGCTTTTTAGACGGTTTCTCCGGGTATTTTCAAATTCCCATCGATCCCAAAGACCAAGAGAAAACCACATTCACTTGTCCTTACGGAACATTTTCCTACAAAAGAATGCCTTTCGGCTTATGCAATGCTCCTGGGACATTCCAAAGGTGTATGATGGCTATCTTCCATGACATGGTTGAAGAAACTATGGAAGTCTTCATGGATGATTTCTCGGTTTATGGTGATTCTTTCTCTGCTTGCCTTGCCAATTTAGAACGTATGCTTCAGCGGTGTGAAGACACTCGCCTTGTTCTAAATTGGGAAAAATGCCATTTCATGGTAAAAGAGGGCATCGTGCTAGGACACAAAATCTCCAAAGCCGGTCTTGAAATGGACCGTGCTAAAGTCGATGTTATTGCTAAATTGCCTCCACCTTCAACCGTGAAGGGTGTGAGAGGTTTCCTCGGTCATGCGGGCTTCTATCGTCGATTCATCCAATATTTTTCTAAAATCGCTCGCCCGATGACCCACCTCTTGGAAAAAGATACTCCTTTCATCTTTTCCAAAGAGTGTCTTGAATCCTTCAATCTTCTTAAGGATAAGCTAACTAAGGCACCGGTCTTGGTTACCCCTAATTGGGAGCTACCTTTTGAGTTGATGTGTGATGCTAGTGACTTTGCTATTGGAGCGGTTTTGGGCCAAAGAGTGAACAAACACTTCCAACCAATCCATTACGCTAGCAAGACAATGACGGGGGCTCAATTGCATTATACCACTACCGAAAAAGAGCTTTTAGCTGTAGTGTATGCTTTTGAAAAGTTCCGCTCCTATCTTGTCCTTTCTACAACCATCGTGTATACCGATCATTCCGCGTTGAAGTACTTGATGACTAAGCAAGATTCTAAGCCAAGACTTCTTCGTTGGGTTTTGCTCCTACAAGAATTCAACATTGAAATTCGTGACAAGAAGGGTGCTGAAAACCTAGCCGCGGATCATCTCAGTAGACTTGAGGATCCTTATCAAGGGGATCATCCGAACAAAGAGATTAATGACTCTTTTCCCCTTGAGGCCTTAATATCTATGAACTTTAATCTCGATGACACCCCGTGGTTTGCGGACATTGCAAACTACTTAGCGGGTGGGATTCTCAAGGAAGGGCTCACGTCCCAACAAAAGAAAAATTTCTTTAAAGATATTAAACATTATTTCTGGGACGACCCTTACCTTTTCAAACAATGTGCTGATCTGATTATTTGTCGATGTGTTGATGGGCCGGCAGCGGTTCAAATCCTTGACGCTTGCCATAAAGGACCCACCGGTGGTCACTTTGGTCCCAATTACACCGCGAAGAAAGTATTCGACTCTGGATTCTATTGGCCCACCATTTATCGTGACACTCATGATATGGTTAAACATTGTGATGCTTGCCAAAGACAAGGCAAGATCACACATAAAGATGAGATGCCTCAAACTTTCATACAAGAATGTGAAATCTTTGATGTATGGGGCATCGACTTTATGGGGCCATTTCCATCCTCTAAAGGGAACAAGTACATCCTCATAGCCGTTGACTACGTTTCTAAATGGGTTGAAGCTAAGGCTCTCCCTACGAACGATGCGAGGGTGGTTGTGAACTTTTTGAAGCAGCTCTTTGCTCGATTCGGCGTTCCTCGTGCTATAATGAGTGACCGCGAGACTCATTTTTGCAATGATCAATTTGTAAGAGTCATGGATAAGTATGGTGTCAATCACCGTCTTTCCACCGCTTATCATCCCCAAACCAACGGTCAAGCCGAGATTTCCAACCGTGGATTGAAGCGAATTTTGGAGCGTACTGTGGGAGAGCATCGTGCCACGTGGGCCGATAAGTTAGATGATGCTCTGTGGGCTTTCCGTACTGCTTATAAGACCCCGATCGGTTGTACACCTTATCGTCTTGTGTACGGGAAAGCATGTCACCTCCCTATCGAGCTGGAACACAAGGCGTACTGGGCCTTGAAGTGGGCTAACTTCGACATCAACAAAGCCGGTGATCATCGCAAGATTCAACTCAACGAGCTAAATGAACTGAGGAATGAAGCTTACGAGAACTCGCTGATCTACAAGGAGAAGACCAAGATCATCCACAATGCTAGAATTAAGAACCGAGAGTTCCACGTTGGTGATCAAGTTCTACTCTTTAACTCTCGATTGAAGATCTTCTCTGGCAAGTTGAAGAGCCGCTGGTCTGGTCCATTCACCGTCGCCAAAGTCTTTCCATATGGGACCATTGAGCTTTCTCAGCCAAATGAGCCTAATTTTAAGGTGAATGGCCAGCGTTTGAAGTTGTACTTTGGTGAGGACATATCTCATGAGATGATTCCATCCCTCACCACGTTTCCCATAAACTAAATTTGGGTCGAGTCAGGCTCGTGACTCGGCGAACAAAAACAAGCGCTTCTCGGGAGGCAACCCGTGATCTATCCTTTACCGTTTTCATAATAAGTGTAGGGGGGAGCCCCGTATGTGTTTGTTGTCTTGTTTCTTATTCTCTACAGGGATCCAAGCTTCAAAGAACACCTTGATGACTTTTGACGAAACGTGATACCGTGTTCCCATCTTCCCGGTTCTATCCTAAACTCTTGTGATTCAATATTTCATATCTTATATGTTCACATTGAATTCACTTTAGTTGTCCTTTCCTTAGCAAGATTTAAACAACGTGCACAATGTCCTAAGTGTAGGGGAGTTTACTCCCACATGCTTAAACATTGAGGACAATATTTATATCAAGTGTAGGGGGGACTTCTATCGAAGTAAGTGGTCTTTTCCATGAATTTGCCCTCATTTTAACCGGAAAATTTGATTTTTCGACATTTTTCAAAATTTTTAATCTATTTTGGCCTAGTTGTATAGTTGTTTTTACCTTTGTATAGTTATTTTCCTTCCTTGCTAGAATAATTTTTCAATAAAGTGGTTTTAAATTTTTCTTAGTCATGAACATTTTGACTCAACCCGAGTTTACTTATCCAAGTTTACTCTAGCTAGTATCCTTAACGTGTTTAAGTCAAGTTTTGCTAGGCTTTTATATAGGGAGCTATAAAACGCGAAAGTCTTAACTCTCACGGATTAAGAACAAGAACTTTTCGCAAGTTCCTATAATTGATCCTAGAGAGTTGTTTATCAAGGGAACTTTAAAATTTGATTTCTAAAACTTGAAAAAGTCTAAGAATTTGCAAGATCCTATAGATGACTCAAAAACCCAAAACTTTGATTTAATAGGCTAAGCATCCACGAGTCTCATTCCTTGAGATTTTAAACTGTGGAGGACGAGAGATGATAGAGTCAATTATAAGTTTGGTATTCTTTCGTGAATTTATGTGAGTTAATTATAAGCCTATTCTCCCTTCGCTTGTTAATAAATTTATCTGCAATAAATAAGGTTGTACGATTTAAAAGGTTACTTAGCTTCTAGCCTAAGATCGTTTAAAAGTTTCTCGGTACGGATTAGAGTTCATATCCAAGGCATAACTTATTGAAGCGGGATGCAAAGATTGGTGAGTCCGAAAAGGCCCTAACAAGGCATGAGGGCTACATTTTGTTGCTAAAGATCCAAAAGTGATGTGAAGAATCATTTATTGAAAATCAATATGAAGGATCGAGACACACGACGAAAAGCAAATACTCCCCTAAAGATCATGGAGAAGTCTATCCAAAAAGGCCCTAACAAGGTATGAGGATAAATAGATCCAAGGCTTAAAAGGAGGCAGATCGTTGTATATCAAAGTCCAAAATAAAGATTGGAGAAAAATGAAGAAGTCGTGGTCCAAATATGAAGAATCTCTCAAAACTTCAAGTGAAGAAATTCCTATTATGAAGAGAAGACCATAATTTCAAGAACGTCTCTCAAGATTCGAAGTATGAAGTCGCTGCCAAATATCTGTCCGAGAAAGGTCTCAAATCGTGAAACGAGTTATGCCAAGATATGAACTTTATGAGGTCCCGAGAAGCAGTTTTAAAAGATTTTGTCCTTTATCTAACTATTGATTAAATCGTTCATTTTATTTTCGGCCTAAATAACTATCGAAGTAAGTCAAACAATGCATCCTCGTGATCATTCAAGACAAAAATAAAATATAAGAGATACACCTAGGAATAAGGGAGTCTAAGTGAATAATTGGCCCACATGAGTTCGTGTTAGTTTACTAACTTATAATAACAATGATCTCGTTCTTTACTTGTTTTTATCTTTTTATGTTTAGTATTTAATAAAGGCCAAGGTGGGTTATTTATGATGGAAAATGTAAACCGTGCTTTAAAATTAATGCATTGCATGAGGGCATTACAATGGTCAAGTGTAGGGGATTTAATAAGTGTGAAAACACTTATCCTTTTACCACTTATTTCCAATAATAACAAGACCAAAACGTGTAATTTTTGTCGTAAAAGTCAAAATTATGCGTGGTTTGTGTTTTTATTGTGTTTTAGGACCAAAAGATGATAAAGGAAGAAAACACGGGCTTTCACGGGCTTTTATCGAAGAAAACGGGAAAAGACGAAGTCAAAAGATCAAGAGTGCAAAAAGAACGGAAGTCCAAGGCCTATTCTGAAGATTTATCGAAGAAAATGTCTAAAGACGGAAGTTTAATGAAGTCAAAGAACTCAAGTCTAAATTAAAGAAGAAAATTATCAAGACGAGTTCAAATCCCGAGAAGACGTCGAGAAAAGACAAAGAATTAAATCGAGTCGAGAAGACGTGAAGAAAGAAAGAAAGAAGACGCAACACATGCACTCCTTCCCATTTTTCCCTATAAATACCCTCCTAATACACATTAGGAGGGTGGTTAGTTTTTTAGTTTTAGTTTTCATTTTTCACTTTTCTTTCTAGTTTTAGAGAGAGAAAGTTCTCAACTTTCTCTCACTAAGTTTTCATCTTTCTTTCTTTTAATCTTTCAAGATTAAACTTTTGTGTATTGTTGATTTCATTAATCAAGTTCTAGTTAAGCTTTTAATCTTTCATCTCTTTCCTTTCTTTGATTTTTAGATTAATTTTGGTGCGAATTTCATTTGATCCGTGTTGTTCTTAATGATTTCGTGCTTAAAAAGTTAATCTTTTTATGCTTACTTAAATTTTCATACGAATAAGCTTTAAGATCTTTGTGCTTATTGGCTTATTTACATGTTTAGCTTATTTACTTTTTAAAAGTTTCCTTAAAAAGTTCATCTTTTTATAGTTTGATTTAAAAGATTGCTTATTTTAAGTTTGGATAAGTTGTTATTAGTGCTTATTTAGTCTTTTTCACATTTGATTCGTTTAAGTTTGGTGTTAGCTTATTCCTATAGCTTATAGTCTAGCTTATTCTATCGAGTCCCACATAAATCGGAAAAGGATTTAAACCCTTTTCCGATTGTAGCTTTCCGATTACAGCCCCCTCTTTTCGATCTCCAAATCGGAAAAGGGTTTGTGTTTTCCGATTTGACACCCCTTATTCCGATCACCTGATCGGATTAGGGTTTAATATTATTCCGATTGGCTTGATTTGGTGGTATTCCAATTGGGTGTCTTCCATACATTCTGATTTGAGCTATTTCCCATATTCCGATTGGCATTGTTTTTAGTTATTCCGATTAGCCTTGTTCTAAGATATTCCGACGGGATTCCGACCAGGGGTTCCGACGGACTTAATTTCTTGTTTTTGGCAAAGTTTTCTAGTGTTAGATTTATTAAGTGTTCAAATGTTTTTTCTAATCTTGTCTTTAAAGTTTTCAAGCATTTATTTTTAACTCGTCATTTTAGTTTAATCTTTAAACTTCTACTTTGCTCAACGACATTTACACTTATTTGCTATTAGTTTAAAATAGATAATCAACCAAACTATTTCATTTCCACCAAGAACAATTGAGTCGCTCTTTGAACCATTAGCAAATACGAAGAGATTCGGAACAACGAACTTTCATACTCGGTTGAAAGACCATGTATTAACGATCTTCCCCCATGATGATTTCGAACTCTCGGAAGCATCATTATCGTGGACGTCCATATACTCGAGAAGTTCTTAGTCTAAAGCAAATGTCTTGAAAAGTTTTGAAAGTCATTGAGAAACTTTGAAATATTTTTTCTTAGACTGTGAAGTACATTGTCGTTATGAGGCTCATGAATATCCCGTGAGAATTGATTGCTGATTCCATCTCTCTCTGTCTAACTTACCAACCTCGAATTCATTCGGCTATTTGTTGTGACCACATGTGAAGTAAACCCGATATTCCAAACTTGAAACTGAAGTACAATCCCCCAAAGCTTGCACTTATGTCGATTGAAGAACGGTGTAGAAACAAGTCTCTTATACCTCTTAAAGTTATCCACACGAGCAACTGCGTGTGACACCCAAAAATGATAGTTATCCATGTCATCGACCATCCACCCCTTGACAGTAGAAACTAGATAATTCAAGTCTCAGTCATAAATATTATCGCCCAAGCAAGTCATCAGTCGATAGACTGGGTTTGAAGAAAAGGGGTAGAAAAATAGAAGGAAGGCTCGATGATGAAATAAGTAGACGCCTTCATGAAATCCCACTTCAACTTCAAATAAAGAATACCAAATCCACTTCGTGATCACTTGTCTTAGTAGAATCAAAACTAGCCTTGTCGTTAAAGTGAATCTTATATCGGCTCATTTTAGCGTTAAGTGTTTTGTTTGCTTTGTTGTTGTGTGTTGTGAATGTCGTTAACTAGAACAAATTATGTAATGAATTGTCATTAAAAACAAAATTTGTCTAGATAACTTGTTGTTTAAGCCCAACGTCAGTTTCATGCCCAACTGATGCTCGGTGAGGTCGTCGAAATTTTTTCGAAAATATTAGGTTTAAAACCTATAATTTTCTTTGTCGTTGAAGCACTTTGTTTACATCGGGGATATCCGAGATAGACAACAAATGCTCGGAATAATGCTTATAACTACACAAAGATCAACGAATGTGTAGCATTACGAGCTGGCCCAATCCTATTATACCAACCATAGCCCAAGAAAACTCCGAATATCAACAAAGAATATCTTGTTTGACATGTATCCCCATGTATACGATTGAGTTAACTTTGATGTCCAGCCCACTTAAATTAAAACCCGATCCAACCTTGGGATATAAAATACCAATGCACCTAACAATTAGGGTATAATCCTAACCCAAATCCAAACTAACGTCAGCCACCAATCTCCCTTCTCTCTCGATATTTCCAAAGTAGTACCCAAAAACTCAAAAACTCAATCCATCTATCATCCATCACAAGCAGATCCATATCCAAGTGATGGATCTACTTATAACCCTTTCTCATATCCCACGAATCATCATATAGTTTTTATACCTCGCCTCATAATAAATGAATAATCCACTTAAAAAACCCTGCCAAACGATGAGATACACACAACCAATAGATCATGCTTTTTCGGATACGTTGAACGGATACAAAGTCTTCAAGATCATGTTATGGTCACGGGTAGGTTAAGTGTTCTATTTAATTTGTTTTGATGATTTCATAAATCGAAACTGAGAACGAGTTAACATCCTTGTTAAACTCGAATCTCTATTTTTTTCGTAAATTAAAATGAGGTTTGAGCCTTTACATGATCTATGATGATAAAATTTCGTGAAACAGATCTATAAAGATCTCAATATGCATATGTGAACACGAGTGAATCTGAGATCATTTTTCTTGCATTTGTTTTGAGTCTAGATGGTTGATAGGATCCGATTCAGGGATTGATGTGGTGTAGCTGACGATGGGTTAAGGTTAGGATAGATTATGGCCTGAGTAGATTTGACATGCATGGTCTCGGATTTTTTTTTTCTGTTTAGTCATGATGTCGCAATGTTTTTCAAGATTCACATCGCAATGTTTTCAGAATGAATAGCCTTATTGCATCGCAATAATAGTCACATCTTCAACCATCGCAATGTTTTTCAAAAATATCTTTCAAAAATAGTCAAATCGCAATGTTTCAGAAAAATTACACATCGCAATGTTTTCAGTGTTATCCATCGCAAAAGACCAAACATCCATCGTAATGTTTCCCAAACACCCATCGGAATGTTTTAAAAAATCCAGCAGCATGACGACTTAGAATACCATTGCGATGAGTCAACCCACCCATCGCAATGAGTCCCATCGGAATGGGTCCCATCGCAATGAGTCAGTCGAACCCATCGTAATGTGTAAAAAAAAAACCCCATCGGAATAAATCCGAAAAAGAAGCCATTAGAATGTGTTCATTTGAATAAGTATCGTAATATTCACACCCCATCTAAATATGCATCTGAATAAGCCATAGTAATCTCCCATCGGATTATGCATCGAAAAGCTGTCGGAAAAAGGGTTTTGACTATACTTTATGTAGATACAAAAAAAATGGTTCAGGTCCAATTTTTGTCCTATTCCCCAAAGAAATTAGATCTATTGATGTATGACGGGACAAAAACGATAAATGGGTACATAAAAAGATGGACATAAAGATTATGATGTGAAACCAAAAAGAACTGATAAGAATGGATCTAAAACAGAAACTGTCATAAAAGACAAACACAATTATGGATCAACGACTGTTTTAAAACAGTTGAATAAAAGAAAAACAAAACTTTATGAATTCACTCTATAGCCGACACACATATTTGGCCAAACGAGCATACAAACACACACGGATACAAAAAAATGAGCAAACTAAAACACAAAACACCCCCGGTTAGCTCTGATACCAATTGTTAACATCATAAGATTCAAGCTAACAAGAGGATGATCCGGTGGTCGGGGAGGATAAAAGTAATGTTTAGACATTTTAGAGAGAGAAAGTAAAGCTTGAATGTAGTGTGTGTATTTAGAGAGAGAAGTCAAATACACAATAAGAAGAAAACCTCACCCCTCCATGGAAGTATGGAGGGGTATATATAGGCTAAACAAGAGGTCACTTTGACAACATGTCAATAGTAGTCCCTCCACGTTTTGCCTATCTGAATCAAATGTAATTCCGTAAATGGCGCTCACATTTTAGGGCTAACATGAAGACTTAAAGTCAAAGGCCTCAGAAGACATCATCAGCATTGGACGCTTCATGGAAGCTTTTGTTCTTAATCATTATGTACTTGTTAGGAAAAATATCGTAAGGAATTCTACTCATCGTCCCATGGGGGAAGATTGTTGGAAATTCACTTTATGTGACGACATTTAAGAATTCCCATTAGTTATCATAATCACATACGCTTAGACTAGACTAGGAAACAATGTATAGTTTAGTAGGTGTGTGACTATATATACCCCTCCAAGGCTTCCAAGGAGGGGTTGTTGTTTGTGTTTCATTTTTCATTAATCACATTTTCCATTTCTTTCTCTATACACACACAACCCTCTATCTCTCTCTCCACCAAGGCAGCCACCACTTTCCACCACCCACCTAGACCACCGGATCCTTAATATAGTAAACCCACATTATGGACCCTATAAACTCTCAAGGGTTTAAGTTCCTGCAGTACCAGCCACAGACACAACGGACGCACAACTCGCATATGAACGTGATGAAAAAAGAATCGACCTCACACCAGAGAACCATGCTTTGTTTGATGGAAAGAGGGAATCAATTTACTTAATTCTCAGTGGCATTGGAGATGATATTTATTCCATGGTTGATGCATGCCCTACTGCTAAAGAAATGTGGACGGCTATTACAAGATTGCAACAATGTGAATCACTTAACAAACAAGACATGAAAACTAAGATATTTTGGAACTTTGGTAAGTTTACATCAAAGGATGGGGAATCAATTGATTCTTATTACTCCCGATCCTAAAAAATGATGAATGACATGACCCGAAACAATTTGCAAGTTTCCACCATGCAAGTAAATGTCCAATTTCTACAACAACTTCAACCAGAGTGGACACGGTTTGTAACCTTGATGAAACAACAAAAACAGTTAGACGAAGTTTCATATCACACACTCTTTGACATTTTGAAACAATTTTAGAATGAGGCTAATGAAATTCGAGCTGAACGGGTAGCAAAGGTTGCAAATCCACTTGCTTTGGTGTCTACCACTCAACATTACCCAGATTATTGCTCTGGTACTTCAAAGACCAACTCTACTCAATCATCATCACCACGATCATCCAATGTCTCTAAGACACAAGCTCCAACAAGATCCCGAGGCAAAGAAGTTGCAAGAGCACCATCACCCACACCTGAGCAATCATCTGAAGAAGACAGTGATGAAGAACTAGCTCAAAAGGATAGGGAATTCAAGCAACAAATGGCTTTCATTATGAAACGATACAAGAAAATATAAAAACCCACCAACAACAACCTCAGAAAATCATCTAACACGAGGAAAAACTATGCTCAGATTCCTCCAAGGAATTACACACGAAGGCGTGCTGAGAGTCCTCCAAAGTATGATCGACAACCCGCAAAGTATAATAATCAGAGGGTCGCTACTGTTGTTGGAAATAGGGAAACTGTTGGTACTCAAGTTGTGCAACAAAGTGGGATTCAGTGTTTTAATTGTCGAGGTTATGGGCATTTGGCTAGGGAATGCAGGCAGCTAAAGAGAGTCAAAGATTATGGTTATCATAAGGAAAAAATGCCGTTGTGTAAGAAAATGGAAGCTGGGATCAAGCTATCAGCTGAGGAAGGAGAAATGCTTGACGACACAGCTGATGAACTCTCCGACCAAGAACTCGAGGCACATTATTCATACATGGCAAAGATTCATGAGGTCCTTAACGTCACTCAAGATGACAATGGTCCTATATTTGATACCGAGCCAATTGATAAGGTACAACATGATGATGAATATAATGTGTTTGGTGATACACATGAGCATAGTGATCTACCAACAACAATTACTGACACATGTATGATGGAAACGGTTGATAGCAATACCACACTCGATTCATCAGACATGTGAAATAATGAGTTTGAGGATGATCAACATGCAAATGAGTATGATGACGAGGAGCGTGTTGTGCTTGCTAATTTAATTGCTAGTTTACAAAAAGATGTCAATGAAAATAGAAAGAGTCAAAAGCCATTAAAGAAGGCAAATGCAGCGCTCACTCAAAACTTTGAAGAAAGCAAAGTCGCTCTTATAAAATCTAGTGAGACAATTGATAGTTATAGGGCTGAGCTTCTTCAAACGACCAAAGAGCTTGAGGGGTAAAAAAGTCGTGTTATCAACGTTAAAAATGACAATTTTGAAAATAAATACAATGAAGCTTTTGCTTTGTTAACTAAAGAAAAACGTCAATTTAATGTTTTATTAAGTGATGAACGCCAAAAAACGTACCTTGCCACAACAAAAGTTAATGAACTTGAACAAAGGGTTTCTATGAATACCACCGATTCTGTTAAAATTCTTGACGAAAAGAAACAAGAGGTTGAAATATTAAAACAAGATTTCAAAAATAGACAAGGCAAAGATACTAAAAAAGTAAAGGATCTCGAAGAAAAAGTCGATTTTTTTTAAAAAGTTGTTTATAAAACACATGACTCTATTCAAACCGTTATAATGACATCACCTCGGTTGTTTTTCAAGGGTCAAGCAAGTTTTTCAAGCCCCAAGTACCTCGAACAAGCTCAAGCTTCTAACCCTCACTTATATCTTGATGAGTCCAAATGGGCCGATCATGATTGCCCAGTAGCTAGCCTCGATAGTGAAGAGACTTCCCTTTGGGATGAGGAGAATAGATCACCGGTCAATAAAAATTTTGTGACACCATATAATTATGCTTATGAAAACAGTCTTTATGGTCTTTTCACTCCACAAAAATAGAAGTCTCGTGAGGAATTGTTTCTTGAATGCAAACAACGAAGAATTCAATGGAATAAATTTTTTGCCACTAAGAAGTCAAATGTGTTTAAATATATTAACTATTTTCCTTTTGATGCTTCTAAAAGCAAAAGTCGAAAAACACTTGGTACTCTTAAACAGTACATTGATAATGTTCAATCAATTGTTGAAAGCGATTGGGAAAAACGTCAAAAGGATAAGTGGAAAACCGAGATTCCTCACGACATAACTGTGCTTGTGAAAGAACTTTTAATACCAAATACGAAGATAATCAAAGAAAATGTTCATGAGTTTGAAAAATTAATTCGGTCTGAAATGTTCGATGATTTGAAATATGTTGAGTCTCTTGAAAAAGAAATTGATGAGCTTCAAAATGACAAATCAGATTTTTCAAATGAATATGATCTACTCTTAAAAGATTGTCTCTCCAAAGATTTTTATGTGTTACTCTTCAATCTTGTGCTGATATCGATGAATATTCTGATGTTGCATGCAAATATCTTGATAAGATCAAAGAATGTGAGCGTCTTGAACTTGAGCTTTCGAAACGAAAAGAAAATGTTGATAAAAAGGCTTTTGAGTTACTTCAACACAAAATTGATTTCCTTCAAAAACATTGTCATTCTCTTGAACTTGCTTTGCAAAAAGACATAGGAAGTTTTCCACATGATAATAAATTGCAAGAAAAACTTTCCCGAATGTGTCAAGAAATGAATGAAAAGAGTTTGGAAATTAAAGAGTTGAAAACTCAGTTACAAGACAAGGAAATAACGATAGCAGAGTTGAAGAAACTCGTTTCTTATATGGGTGGGAAAATTGTAGAACCTATTGTTAAGAAACCTGTTGTAAGACAACCCAATGCGCACAAAGTGACTAGACCCTCTGTCTTGGGAAAACCATCTGTTTTCTCTAATTCTGCATTTGCAAAACCTGGGTTTGCCCCCAAGACGGATGGGAAGGATAGGTTACAACAGAATACTCCCAAAACACATATTCGATCACAAAGCATTAAGAACACAAATGTGATTAGACAAGGGATGTATAGATTGGCCACTAAACCCACACACAACAAAGAAAGTCAATCACCTCAGACTTCTAGAAACACTAATAGAAGTGTGTCTTTTACTACAGGAGTAGTCCCGACTGATAGTGTTAGCCGGCCTCAGCTTAAGAGCACTCGCATGAATGAAAAGGTTTGGCAAAACAAAAGTCAAGGGAAGATGAAGAAAGTAGAAGACCACCCTAGGATTTTCAATATTTCTAAGAATAAAACGTCTGTAATCGCGTGTAATGACGATTTGAATGATTCGACTTTGAATGCTTTGAATGTTAAGTTTGTTTGTGTGAAATGTAGAAAGTGTGCTAATGCTAATCATGCTATGTGTGTTTTGAATGATGTCAAAGGCGTAGATACTAGAACTAAGAAGCAAATTGCGATGCCTATTGAAAGTCCCTAATCAATGCTAGAAACCCTAATCTTAACTTAATCAACACAAGGTATTACTTTTCAAACGTAATCTTATTATTGTATAATAAAGAATTACAAGTGTTATGGATAACACCGTTTGATGACAATGTGTTGTGCACACTTTGAACAACTATAAACCCTAACTTATGAATACAGTCGTAGCTGTTTGATTCACTAAGTTATATGCAATAATGTTATGAATATCTCAAAGTATTAAACATTAATGCATGGATACACATCCAATTTATAGTGTTACGAGATTGACCTAAATAGTACTTGATGGTGACTACACAAGCTTTTACAAGTTCCCACATCAGTCACATGATGTCCTTCTATTCTTGGTAGTCTTCCATTATGCTTTAAGGAAACAGTTGTTAAAACAGTTTCCTTTTTCTTCATAGTCTCGAACACACAAATGGCATGTCCAAAGTGTGCTGAGTGTTAACAAGGTATTGCTACCCCTGTTAACCCTCAACCCCTTAGAGTCCCTGATACATCTTGTCTGTTATCCATCACAGCCAATGAGTATGTCTTCAAGTAATCTTTGACTTCCTTGACAATGTCTCTGACATGGACTCCTCTGAGGTTGCTCACAGAGACTTGGATCTCTGTGAGTCTTACGAAACTTGCCTCCCTCCTAGGCACAGGCAAGGGACTATCTAACAGCCTAATTATGTTTAAATCTATGATCAGGGAATCTAACAAGTTTAGATTCCCAACAATCTCCCCCTATTTAAACATAAATAATGCTAGATCTAACTAAGTTAAGGTGAGTGAGTTAATAGCTTCTTCTTACTCATAACAGATCTAAACAAACATACCTCATGATTTTATTAATACTTAAAGAAAAATTACAAGTACATTACATAAGTAAAATAAAAGATGAAGGTAAAAAGGGCTGTGAATATCTTCAATAGTCATCATTTTTAATCATTTCTTCAGCTTCAGCGAAGTCCAATCTGTTATCTAGTTCATCCTGCAAAGTCTTGGCAAACTTCTTGGAATACTCTGTGTTGATCTTGAGTGACTTCTTGTGACAAAGTAGCTGAATAGTTGAAGCTAAGCACAGCTCATCTTCCCTTTGAAAAGCATACTGGCAAGCCCTGTTCATGAATGCCATTCCTCTTTCAGGCTCTGTGTATGTCTGACCATCAACTGGGCCAACAATACCATTAGGAAGGATCAAATCCCTGTGCATGCCATCCACTTGAACATCTTCAGAAACAAAAGTTTCATTAACAATTTGATAAATTCTTCTTCTTTTGTTGCCATTCTTTGGGGGTTCTTGTTCAAAAAGCTGTGGTGGGGGATCAATCTTAAGTTTAGCAGCTGTTTCCTTGATCCAGGTAAACTTGGCCTTAATAGTCTTCAGCAGAAGGAAATTTGCCTGTCCATTTCTTTTGGCAGCTAAGGCTTCAAGTTCTAACCATTCTGATAACCCAAGTGTCTTTAGCCTGAAGTTGTCAAACACATTCATATTTCCTGGTTGGTTATCCCTCCATAAGATCATCCTTGGGGTGTTTGTGGATTTATGAATGGTGTATTTGAACTTGGTTATCTTGCCAGGGGCATATCTGTTGTTAACGCAGGCATCATAGTCAGCTTTGACTTTCCTTAGTGCCTCAGCGCGTTTTGCTTCCATTTCCCTCAACCTTTGTTTTTGCTTTTCTCTTTCAGGTGGAGTCATCTTCCTTAGAGTAGCTTCATTCAATTCTTTGACTGTCTTGAGTTCATTTAATCTCTTGAATTCCTCAGCCTGTTTCTCTATTTCTTAAGGGGTTAAAGGAATCTCATTGGAAGGTGTAAAGGTTGAGAATTGGGAAAGGTCTGTGGTGGATCCTCCTGTCTCTAGCATCGCAGCTATCTTCTTGAGTTTGGTGTCTGTGTCAACCAAAACTATCTCCTTTCCTTTCTTCGAGACAGAGGACTCCACACTTATGTTTTTCAAAACATCAACTCTTTTGATAAATGCTGTCTGAGCCTGAGTTTGAATTGATTTGGGGAGGGAGCTAATAGTGAACTTTAGCTTCTTGGCAGCTGGTTCATCATCATCCCCATGCTTGCTGGTGTTAACCAAAACCAGAGACTTTGATGAGTCAGCTCCATCTTGAGATTGTTACTCCCCCTGAGTATTATCCTCATCATCATGTATTATAACAGGTGTGATGACTTGGAGAGGAACATGTGTAATGGTGAGGTTAGCTGATGATGAGCCTTGTTTAGCAGATGCAAGGCTGAGTGTTGTATCTTTCTCCCCCTCACGTTTATCCTGGCGGCGCAGACGTTTGGATGAACGTGCCTGAAAATGCCTTGCAATCTGTTCAACAGAGGCAGCCATAGCACGTTGCCTTTTCCTTGAAGCCCTGGCAATCTTCAGCAGGAGTTTGCCATTTTCATTAGTATTGGCCTGAACACGACTGACAATAAAATTAGCATGACGGTATTGCCTGTTGCGAACCGCATCAAATTTCCTGTGCATGGTTAGCTCATGTTCATGAAACATGGCAGGGACCTCTGTGTCAATAACATCCTTCACTCTAGTAGAAAGGTGACTTAGTCCTTGGGCAACACCTTTCCTGGCACCATCCATGATTGGCTTAGTAACCGCCTCAGCCACAGCCTTTTGTATGATCCCAGGGAATGTAACAGTGAAGTTGTGCATTTCAGACTTGATCACATCCAGCTTTCTTGATAAACGTTCAATGTCTGACTGATGGTGAACAGGCTGAAGATTCTTGATGTTGAGGCTTTGTTGAGCATAGTCATCCCCCCTTGGTAAGAGATCAAAGTTCGTCTGGGCAGGATGATCAAACAAGAGAAACTCCGCTGTTGGATCATAGGCTGGGCGTTGGAAAACTGTGGTTGTGGATGTAGCAGAGTTTGGAGTATCAACAGCATCCTTGGGAGGAGAAGTCTTATCGCCAGCTGGTGTGGACACAGCTATTTCTTTGGGAGGAAAGACAGACAGCTGGTCTTCCTCATCTTCTTCATCATCTTCATCGAACATCCCTTCAGGGAATTCATCTTCAGGCATGGACTCAATATCAGAGACATAATCCTCCAATGATAGCATTTCTTCATCAGCATTTAACAAAGGCTCTTCATCATTGGGTTTGTCTTGAGTCATTGTATCAGCCTCCTTTTCTTGTTGTACCTGAGATTCGATGACTGGTTGTACAATTTCAGCCTGCAAATTGTTTCAATTAGTAACAGGGAAAAAGATAAGGGGAATGGTCGCCATTTCGCTGTCCCAGAGAGGCTGAGGGTGATTACTCAGCCACTCCAAAGGATAAATCCTTGGGATTCTTTTAAGTGTGAATAAAATATGGTTAATGATCGCCATTCGCTGCCCCTAGGAAAGCTGAGTGTGATTATTCAGCCCCCCCAAAAGGTTAAAACCTTTGGGACTCTTTTGATTGTGAGACATATGTTGTTTATGGATCGCCATTCGCTGCCCCTAGGAAAGCTGAGTGTGATTATTCAGCCCCCCCAAAAGGTTAATAAACCTTTGGGACTATTTTAAGAGGGAAACATATGTGGTTAAAGGTCGCCTGTTACGCTGCCCCTAGGAAAGCTGAGGGTGATGATTCAGATCCCCCTAAAAAGGATAAATCCTTTGGGACTCTTTTAAGGAGGGAACCAAGAGGCTGTGTGAAGTACAGCTGATCAAGGTTGAGACATAAGTGTATTCAGGTTGTTGTTAGCCTGAATACTGTCTAGAGGGTGCAGGGTCATCGGGGTGCTTTATAAACACAAATGAATCATTCCCTGGTGCAAAGACAGGGTGTACAGAAGTCTTAAAGGATTCTAAGTGCATTGACAGACTTCTATGGGTCGAGGATTACCCTAACTTCACCACTCTCTCCTACAGACAAATGAGAGTGGCTGCTTGTAAACCTCTAAAAATGTACACTGATTACCTGTGAGATATCAGCTGGATCAGGCTGGTTTCCTGTCGTCTCAGCTGACTTTGAGACACTAGACTCCTGTTGTTTGTCAGCAGATGTATCTGAATCCACATGAGTATCTGGACCAGAGGAGGTGTCAGTCTTCTTTCCCTTGGCCTTAGAAACAGCTTTGGTGTGGGAAGAAGAGGGGATTTTCTTCTTCTTAGGCTGTTGGCCAGAAGAAGCCTTGGACTTAGTAGTGTGCTGCCCAGAGGTCAAGGACTTAGACTTGCCAGACACACTAGAAGTATTCACCTTCTCAGAAGAAGGGAGCAAGGGCTTCTCAGTTGTTGGTAGTTGGTTGGCCACATTCATCATATGAGCGGTGACAGGGACATCTTCAGCTCCTATTTCTTTGTAGATGGCACCTGTGATGCGGTAGGGCTTAAGAGCAGTCAAAGCCATGTTGTGGCAGTTGTCTCCCAGCAGACTCTCGAAGATCAGAGACAGGAAGCGCACATAGCAGATATTCTTTTCCCTGACTTGATTCCTTCCCTTCAGCTGTTCTACAAGGTTGGAGAAGAGAATGCGTCCAACATCAACATCAGCTCCCCAGATTAATCCATATGCAATAGCCTGATGGTTGAAGGACATCTGATCTTGGGATCCCTGCATACCTCCCAGGGATTTAACAATGTGGGTGAAGAGGAAACGCCACATGGGAGTGAAGTACTTAATCTTCAGGGGAGATTTGGAGAGGACCTCAGCTGGTGTAAGGGCAGGGTTTACATCATGGCATGGTTTGAGTGTGGCCAGGGCTTCTTTGATAGCCTTTTTATCAACTACCTTCAGGCATTCATCTCCATGCTTCAATTCGGCCACACTTGAGAAATCTTTAAGGGAGAAGGCGAAAGGGTGTTCATTGCATGAAAGGCTAAATGTTATGGTGTCATCAACCACCTCAGCAGAGTACCAGAATTCCCTAAGGTATTCTTGGTAAAAGGTGGAAGGGGATTTGGTGAAGGCTTCACTTAGGTCACAATTCTGCGTGAAACTGACCAGATCTGAATAGGTGCTATTTGGAGCCTTAATCCATCCAATGGCGTTGTTGGAGGCGAGGATGCTTTCGTTGATCTCGAAGTTAGCGTTTGCTGCTTTAGGAACTGAAAACTCCATGGATTCGAGGTTGAAGGTGAAAGAAAATGGCGGATAGGTTAAGAGAGAGAAGAACTTAGAGAGAGAAATGATTTGAGAAATGAGAATGGTGGTGGGTGAGAAGAGAGAAGAGACAATATATATATTCAAAATACGTAAACAGTTATTCAACCGCATTAAATGCAAAGTGAGAAAATGACTGTTCAAGTGGGTCCCTTGACCTTTCAAAACTTATTTGTCTCCTCGTTTTTCGAAAAATAAGTGATTAAATATTTGAGAATGTTTTTTGCATTTACTTGGAAAGTAACTACCTAGTTTCATGTGAAAAACATTTAATATAGAATCAATCATTTAATGAACACATTTAATATCAAGCCACAGGCTTTGAGATATTGAGCATCCCTAGCTCAGCAACTAGCCTGTTGAACGAAGGTTCAGCCAAAGGCTTTGTAAAGATATCAGCTAGTTGCAGCTCTGTAGGAACAAAATGCAGCTCAATATCTCCCTTCATTATATGATCCCTGATAAAATGATACCTGATATCAATGTGTTTGGTACGAGAGTGGAGAACAGGGTTGTTGGATATGGCAATGGCGCTGGTGTTGTCACAAAAGATTGGCACTTTGTCATACAATATTTCATAGTCAGCCAATTGACTTTTCATCCAGAGCACCTGAGCACAACAGCTGGCTGCAGCGACATATTCTGCTTCAGCTGAAGACATAGCCAAAGAGTTTTGCTTCTTAGCACTCCATCCAACCAATTTTCCTCCTAGGATTTGACAGCTGCCTGAAGTGCTTTTCCTGTCAATACAGCATCCAGCATAGTCTGAATCTGAATAGGCCTTGAGATCAAAGCCTGATTCCTTTGGATACCATAGGCCTAGGGATGGTGTTCCTTTGAGATACCTGAAAATTCTCTTAACAGCCACTAGATGGGATTCTTTTGGGTTAGCTTGGTACCTTGCACAGAGACATGTGGAGAATTGGATATCTGGACGACTAGCTGTTAGATACATGAGTGACCCAATCATGCCTCTATATAAAGTCTCATTGACAGAGACCCCTGACTCATCAGGGCCCAAGTTGTTGGGTGGAAGCATGGGGCATTTCACTGATGCACAATCAGCTAAGTCATATTTTTTAAGTAAATCCTTAACATACTTTTCTTGACAAATTGAAATTCCCTTAGGACATTGTTTAATTTGAAAGCCCAAAAAGTAAGTTAATTCACCCATCATACTCATCTCATATTTCTTGGTCATTAATTTAGCAAAACGTTTACTAAGATTGACATTTGTTGACCCAAAGATGATATCATCCACATAAATCTGCACAATGATGAAATCACTCTTATCCTTGAAGGTAAAGAGTGTTTTATCAATAGAACCCCTGACAAATTTATTTTCAGTTAAGAAATTGGAAAGAGTTTCATACCATGCTCTTGGAGCTTGTTTCAGCCCATACATTTCCTTGTGAAGTCTATACACATTGTTGGGAAACTCGCTGTTTTCAAATCCTTCAGGTTGTGCAACATACACTTCCTCAGCCAAATCACCATTGAGGAATGCACTTTTTACATCCATCTGATACACAGTGATGTTCATATAGGCAGCATAAGCAAGGAAGATTCTGATGGCTTCAAGTCTAGCAACTGGAGCAAATGTTTCACCATAATCAATTCCTTTAGTCTGAGAGAACCCCTGTGCTACCAGTCTGGCCTTATTCCTGATGATGTTCCCAATTTCATCCATCTTATTTCTATAGATCCATCTAGTGCCTGTGATATTCTTTCCAGGTGGAGCTGGCACTAGTGTCCATACTTTTTTCCTTTTGAACTGATTGATCTCTTCTTGCATAGCAGCTACCCATCCTTCTTCTACCAGAGCTTCAGCTACTCTTTTAGGTTCAATTTGTGAGAGAAATTCAGCAAAGAGACATTCATTGGCTGAGGCTGACTCTGAGTCTTGGATTCGCTGTCTAGTTGTGACCCCTGCATTTAGTTCCCCAATAATGTTGACAAGAAGAATGTGTTGATCTCTTGACCACTTATTTTGAGGAGCTGGGGACTCAAGGACAGGAACACTTGTGGGCACATCTGGTACAATTTGAGTTTCATCCTGCTGACTAGGAGGGCTTTCTTCAAAGACTACTTCAGTGTCAAAGTCTTCTTCAGCCATATCAAGGGGTGCTATTTCATTATCAGCAGGAGAGTCTTCAGGGATTTGAAGAATTGGTGAGTCATCAATAGCATGAGAAGGACCATTAAAGATTTGAGGTTCTTCTTCATCAAGTTCCTGAGAGGTAGGAACTTCTATGTTGTGAGTAGACAGAGGGTCAAAGGCAGGGACATAAGGGGTGAGAGTGTTGGAGTGATGATGACAAGTAGGTCTGGGTTTTGTGAACTCATCACTTGGGAAGGATACATTTTCATTAAAATCAATTTCATCACCCTCTGTTCCTGTCCTCTGTATGACTTCATCATCTTCACTGAATCTACCATGGAATGTTTCTTCTACTTCTTGTCTTCTAATGTTGAATACTCTGAAGGCTTTGGCTGATGGAGAGTATCCCAAGAAGAAACCATCATCAGCTTTTTCATCAAACTTTCTAAGTTTATCCCTGTAGTTATAAATAAACACAGGGCATCCAAACACATGAAAATAGTTGACATCTGGAGATCTTTTTCTGAAAACTTCATAGGAAGTTTTACCATGTCTTTTGACAATGATTGATCTGTTTTGTGTGTAGCAGGCAGTGTGAACAGCTTCTCCCCAAAATTTCTTTGGTAAGGCTGCACGATTTAACATAGTTCTTGCTGCTTCAATCAAAGTCCTGTTTCTTCTTTCAGCCACACCATTTTGTTCAGGGGTGCCAGCTGAAGAGAAGTTCTGTGAAATCCCTTTTTCATCACAAAAAGATTCAAGTTGATGATTCTTGAATTCAGTACCATTATCACTTCTTAGAGCTTTGACTCTAACATCATTCATATTTTCAACCTGTCTAATGAAGGACATGATGGTTTCAGCTACATCACTTTTCCTTCTGAGGAAGAACACCCATGTGTATCTTGAAAATTCATCAACTATGACCAAGGTGTATTTGTTGTGATTAATGGTCTGAGGTTTGACAGGCCCAAACAAATCCATGTGAAGGAGATGTAAGCACTTGTCAATAGAGAATGATTTCCTAGTCTTGAATGAAGACCTGTGATGCTTTCCTTTGACAAAGGCAGAACAAGTCTTGTCTTTGGAAAACATTACTGAAGGTAGACCAGCAACCAAGTTTTGAGTGGCTATCTTGTTGATGTTCTTGAAGTTGAGATGTGACAGTCTTTTGTGCCACAGCCAATTGACACTTTCAGAGGCTTTAGCAAGAAAACAATTTGAGTTGTCTTCTGAGCACACAGCCATGTTGATGACATAAACATCTCTCCTTCTAGGTGCAATCAACACAACATCATTGTTTTTGTTGAATATGGTTCCCTGAGTCTTAGTAAACAAAACCTTATAGTCAGCATCACACAATTGGCTGATGCAAATAAGATTGTGTTTAAGACCAATCACATATGCAACCCTGGTGAATGTAATCCCATTGCAGTTCACTGAGCCATATCCTTCTGTGTCACCTGAAGAGTTATCTCCAAACACCACTTTAGGACCTGGCTCCTTTGAGTATCTGTGCAGGTATTGTTGAATCCCTGTCATGTGTCTAGAACAACCACTATCTAGATACCATACCGATTCCTTGAGATATTTCTGCACAGATACATAGAAACAGGTTAGTTCCTATGGTGAACCCACTTTCCAATGGGTTCCCTGAATTTCTTATTAGCAACTCTTGTGTTCCTGAAGAACTTTTAGCATTGGGAGGGACAGTTCATTGTTTCATGGTTATAACTTCCACAGATATCACACCCAGGGAAGTCACCACACTCGTCTGAGTGATGGTCTGTGAACCCACATAATTTACAGGGAGGAAAAGGTTTGTAATTTCCCTGTTGTCTTTTGGAACTTTGTGGTCTATCTCTAGAGGGTGTCTGAGCTCTTTTAGCTGCATGTGTCTGTCATGATCTAAAGTCATATGGTGAGAGTTTTTACATACATTGCAATAAGGTTTGATTAACCTTTCCCCTTTGGGTTCACCTAGGACTGACTTAGGTTCATGTGAAGTAGAGCATTCAACAGAAGGCTTAATGTGTTGTTTCAAGAGTTCTACTTCTTTCATAAGAGACAAAAGGCGATCTTCAGTGGTAGGTTCAACCTTATTCACAGCTTTAGTAGCAACAGGCTTAAAAGCTACTTGTTTACCAGTTTGTTTAGCAGGCACATGAAAAACTTTAGCAGGAGGATTCTCAATATCTGTCTTAAGTTCACCCTTAGCAGATCTAGAAGAACTGCTGGGTTCAACTCCAGGGAGTTTGGGCAAGGGTGGTAGCTCAGCCACATCTTCAGAGACAGGTTCATTAGTCAAAGTGGTATCTGACATATGAATTGTCTCTGTAGATTTGAAGACAATATATTTGGGTTTGGTGAGAATTTTCAGCTTATTTTTCTTAGCATATATATCCCTTTTTAAGTCAGCAGGCACTTCATCATTAAGCAATTGATCTATAGTGAACCTAGCACACAGCCCTTTTTCAATAACCTTGTTTAATTCAGAGACTTGATCATTTAAAGAAATATTTTTCAAGGTTAATCTAGCTACTTCATTTTGCAGGGATATTTTCTCTAAGTTAACCCGCCTGAGAGTTTCACATTCAGATTTAGCATTTAGCAGTTCAGATTTAACAGAGTGAAACTTATCAAGTAGGTTCTTTCTTTGTTCCTCAAAAAAGTGTAAATCAACAATGGTGTAATCAAGGACATGCTTACGTTCATCACTATCAGACATGGATAGAAGCCTGTGTACCTTTTTCATTGTGATGTCAACCCATTGTCCTGATCTTGCATCACCTTTTCCAACAGCTGGTTCATCCTCAGCTATCGCTATGAAAGCCCTGACTCTGGTGGTGTCTTCTTCATCTGAAGTCAGTGGCTCATCATTCCAATCATAAGTTTTAGCAACCAACCCTTTCTCTGTCTTTTTCTCACCACCCTTCTTCTTGGACAGAGCTTCAATCTTCAAGTTCATTTGTTCTAACTCAGCTTTAAGTGCCTTGTACTTATTTTTGTAATCCTTCTTCTCAGTGTCTGAAGAATTGGATTGAGATGAGTTGTTATGTTGTTTGAACTTGTAGGGTTTGGATGAAGATGATGGATAAGAGGGTGAGGATGTCTTGGTGGAAGGACAGTCTTTTTGAAAATGTCCAAGCTTTCCACAGGCAAAGCAAGTTTCTTTTGACCTGTCAGTTGGTTTACTTGCTGATCCTACTCTTCCTGATCTTTTGAAGTATCTTCTTTGGTTGGCTAGCAAGGCTCTTTCATGAAACTCTGCATTAAGGTCTGTCAAGAACTCTTGGCTGCTACGGGTATCTTCTTCAATATCAGAATCGCTGTCATGAGGATGTGTTGCAGAGATCAAGGCTTTGGAAGATGCACCTTGGACCACAAATCTTTCAGTCTCTGACTTGTAAATAGTATGAATCAGCCCTTCTTCGTAATTATACTTTCCATAAAGCTGAGCAAGGGTGTCATTTTTGATTGAGTTGTTAACTCTCTGAGTCTGATTCATGCTCAACCACTTTCTTGGAAGGCTGTTGACAAAAGTGGCATTAATCTCAGCTTGACCAATAGTGACATCATTCATTGCTAGGTCATTGAGAAGAATCTTCAGCCTAGTATAGGTTTGCTGAACCTTTTCACCTTCAAGTGACTTGAAGGCATTGAACTAAAGTTTGAGTGCCTGAATCTTTGTCTCTCTTGTTTCAGAGGGTCCTTCATGGCCAAGGATGAGGTCTGTCCACATTTGTTTAGCTGTGGGACACTGAATAACAGACTTCATGATATGCTTGGGAAGACAGGATATTATGATGCTTTTGAGACGTTTATCTTGGTTTGCCAATTTCCTATCAGCTGGAGTCCATTGTTTGAGAGGTTTGAGAAGAGGGTTTTCTTCAGTGGATGTAAGCGCAATGGAAATATAAGGACCATTTTCTAAAATTTCTAGAAGAAAAGGTTCAAGCCCATCAAGATATACAAGAAATTGACTCTTCCAACTGGCAAAATCTTCTTCATCAAAGACTGGTACACTTGTGACGTGTGATCCACCTCTTGAGTCAAGAAGTTGGGGTAGATCATCGTCATTGGCAGGAGGGTTGAGTCTTGGTGAAGATGGGTTTGTGGAAGGTGATAGTGGTGGGTTAGAAGTTTCTGGCATGGTGGATCTTGATTATAAAACTGAGAACGATGTTTCTTGAAGGTTTTAATATCAAACACTGCTTTGATACCAATTGAAAGTCCCTAATCAATGCTAGAAACCCTAATATTAACTTAATCAACACAAGGTATTACTTTTCAAACGTAATCTTATTATTGTATAATAAAGAATTACAAGTGTTATGGATAACACCGTTTGATGACAATGTGTTGTGCACACTTTGAACAACTATAAACCCTAACTTATGAATACAGTTGTAGCTGTTTGATTCACTAAGTTATATGCAATAATGTTATGAATATCTCAAAGTGTTAAACATTAATGCATGGATACACATCCTATTTATAGTGTTACGAGATTGACCTAAATAGTAGTTGATGGTGACTACACAAGCTTTTACAAGTTCCCACATCAGTCACATGATGTCCTTCTATTCTTGGTAGTCTTCCATTATGCTTTAAGGAAACAGTTGTCAAAACAGTTTCCTTTTTCTTCATAGTCTCAAACACACAAATGGCATGTCCAAAGTGTGTTGAGTGTTAACAGGGTATTGCCACCCCTGTTAACCCTCAACCCCTCAGAGTCCCTGATACATCTTGGCTGTTATCCATCACAGCCAATGAGTATGTCTTCAAGTAATCTTTTACTTCCTTGACAATGTCTCTGACATGGACTCCTCTAAGGTTGCTCACAGAGACTTGGATCTCTGTGAGTCTTGCGAAACTTGCCTGCCTCCTAGGCACAAGCAAAGGACTATCTAACAGCCTAATTATGTTTAAATCTATGATCAGGGAATCTAACAAGTTTAGATTCCCAACACCTATTAGTGCTAGAAAACCCAAACGCAAAGTGAACCATTCTGGTGCACCCCCCCCCCCCCCCCCCCTGAGAAAATTTTTGCATCAGACTCCACCACTCGAAACCATAGAAGCAGAATGAGGGAATTATATGAGTCTGCTAGCAAGTATTGGAAATGGTGGTTTGCTAATCAATGTCCTCCAGGATATAAATGGATGCCTAAGGTTAGGACATAAAATGTGACAACGAGCGTTAGTGTGCCTTTAAGTGAAACTAATGATTCGGATATCACAACTAACATGGAATCCAATTTAGTAAATGATCCATCGTACTCTAGTTCTTCTACAGGTTATCGAGATAATTCTCTTCATACTGGACTCCGGATGCATAAAGCATATGACGGGGAATCTCAAGCTTCTAATTAACTTCGTGGAGAAGTGATAGGTGTGTAAACACCCATCCTTTTTACCACTTAATTACAATAATAACCGGGCCAAAACGTGTATTTTATGTCGTAAATGTCGGAATTATGCGTGGTTTGTGTTTTTGTGGTGATTTAGGACGAAATTTGAAATGGGGAGAAAACACGGGCTTTCACGGGCTTTTATCGAAGAAAAAGACAAAAGACGAAGTCAAGAAATCAAGAGTGCAAAAAGAACGGAAGTCCAAGACCAATTATGAAGATTTATCGAAGAAAAAATCAAAAGACGGAAGTTTACTAAAAGCCGAAGAACTCAAGTCTAATTTATTGAAGAAATTACAAGACGAGAGTAGAAATCTCGAGACAAAGTCGTTAAAGTCAAAGAATTAAGAAGTTTAAGGACTTAATGACAATTAAAGAAAGAAGAAAGAGGGGAGGAAGCTTCCTCTAAGCACCTCACTAATCCTCCTATAAATAGATTATATTTCATTTCATTTCGTTTTTGTTGGCTAGTTTGACAAACTATGCTCTTCCATTTTAATTACTTGCACCTTAATTACTTGCACCTTTAATTACCTTGTCATGTACCTTTAATTCCTTTAAATTCAAGCAAGTTTTCTTTTATTGTTATTGAATCTTTACTTTTATTGTTAATCTCTCATCTACCTTTCTTGTTTGATCTTAATCTTAATCTTTATGTTTATGTTCTTCTATTTTCATGGTTTTCAATCAAATGGGTTTTGATTGATTTGGTTATATTTGTTAGTTTTGGTGATTTGTTTTGATTGATTATTGTTAGTTGATGTTTAGTGGTTATTTTGGTTTAATCTCTTGGTTGATTTTGATTGATTTTGTTTAAATTCGTGGCTTTTAGTTTCCTTGTTCTTCGCTACTTTTTATGTGCCCAGATTCTGAACCAAGCTTTTTCCCTCATTTATTCCGAATCAGTTTATTATTCCGGATCAGTGAAGTTTATTCCGGATCAGTTAATATTCCGGATCAAGGAAAGGTTCCAAATGACCTTATTAGTTTAGATATTCCGAATCAGCATTTGTAGTTTAACATTCCGAATCAGTGTTTTATATTCCGAATGAAGCTTTTCTTGTTTTTATTCCGAATGAAGCTTTTCTTGTTTTTTATTCCGAATGAAGCTCAACATTCCGGATGAGCATTATTATTCCGGATGAAGAGATATTCCGCATGAGCAGTAATGTTCCGAATCAAAGTCTTTAGCTTTTTGTTCCGAATGAACCAACATTTCGGATGAAGGAATTTGTTCCGAATGAACCATTTTATTCCGGATGAAGGAATTTGTTCCGAATGAAGGAATTTGTTCCGAATGAAGGAATTTGTTCCCAATGAATGATTTTATTTCGGATGAAGGATTTATTCCGAATGAGTGTTTTCAGTTCTTTGTGATTTTATGTTTTTAAGTTTTAAACTTTATTTTTCCCGCCTTTTTACTTAGTCGCACTTTTAAGTTTACTTGCCTTTAGTTTTATTTCAAGTTTACATTTTAAGCCTTGCCTTAGTTTATTTTTAGTTGCGTTTTAAGTTTACGTTATTTACTTTTATCGCTTTAATTTCTCGCTTTATTTACGTTTTATTTACTTTGCCTTTACTTTTTAAAGTTTTCATTTTTATCTTTCCTAGTCTTTATTTTTAATTAGTGTAGACAACGACAACAATTCTATTTCTTTTCCACCAAGAACAACTGAGTCACACTTTTTACCGGAAATCAATTCGAGAAGATACCGAGAAACGAACTTTTCAACCTACCAAAATCTCCACATTAAAATGGCGCCGCTGCCGGCTCTTTTCGTAAAGATTAACGGTTTTTTGTGAGAGACGCGTTGACTTTTGGGATCCGTTCACTTGTGAACGTTATTTTTCGTGTCAAAATTTTTCAAAAATCCCAAAAACATTTGAAAAATCATAAAAAGCATTTCTTTTTCAAAGTTTTGCACCAAAAATATTCTTCTTGCTTATCTATTTTTCTTTATGGATTCTTATGTCCATTGCGTCAGGTGTGGGAGAGGATTATACGGGAACGACTCATGTCAATGGTGTACATGTGAGCGGTGCGGAAACGATATCGACAATACCCAATTCGGATTTTGTCCATTGTGCTACTCGACTAATTCGTCCTTTTCTAATCCACCTCCTATTCTCCCTTGCATCTATTGTGGAAGCGATTATCATTGGCATGTTTCGTGTCCGGTTCGATACTTGTATGGTCACGAGCAAGAACCGGATTACAATTATGACAATGGAAATAGCTATCCACAAAACTCACTGGATTTTTCTCCATACCCGTGGTGCTATATTTGTGTGGGCCCTCACGATGCTTCTTCTTGTGATCCGTCGAAGGTCTTTGAGAAAGTTCCGTGCTATCATCCCAGTGTGTATAACTTTGAGCCCCCACATCACACCTTCAATCATCAATCCTCTCAGCAAATTAGTCTTGACCAACAACTCACTTCTTTGAACCATGTTCTAGAAAGTTTAGCTCAAATCCGAGCTGACTTGCATCAGGAAAGGCAACCTTTGCTTGATGGTGACGAAATCTTGAAATCCACCAACACCTTTTTGAGCCAATTTGGTCGTTTTCCCTTCTTTTCTACACCAAAATGTTTAGTTACAGCGTGGGATAGAATTGGTTTAATTGAACATACTCGGGGAGATGAACAACAAAAATTGCTTCATGAGCTTCTTAAAGATGTGGAGGTTATCAAGGAAGAGTTAGCCGATTATGTCACTCCTAATTGGAATGGTCCCGTCTATTATGATGATGATGACGACGATGATGTCTACGCTCTCGACCCATCTACTGAAGTTGCTACTCCTACTCTCGATATTCCTAATGCGTCTAAGGATGATGATTCATTGAGTGAGATTACTGATTTTGGTCTCGATAAATTCTTTGATGATGAAGTGTGTGACATACCGACTACTATGGAGCTTGAGGACGACGTTGCTCTTACAGAGGAGGTCGATCTTGATGATACCGATTTTTCTCCGCGCTATGAGAATTTCACTTTTGAAATTTCTCAATCTCCACCGGGAGATGCGGGCGATGACGATTTATTCTCTCCGGCTTACGAGAAGTTCACCGATGAACTTTCTCTTGAAGATGAGGTGGAAGACGTGATTCTCCGCGACAGACTACGGAAAGTGCATCTTCTTATTGCTCAAATCGAAGAGTTGACTTCTCCTCCTCTTTCCGAGTCTTTACCTCCATCTATTCCTCCCGTTGAAGATAATGACCCATTGCTGGAAGAAATCGACATTCACTCAATACCTCCGGGTATTGATGATGATGACACGGAGGGGGATATTATTTTTGATAATTTGCTGCAGGAAGGCATTGACCCAAGTCCCCCTCCCGAGCACCTTTCATCCTCCCCTTTAGCCACTATTTCGGAGGATGAGTGCTTTGACCCGGGAGGTAACATTCACTATTTCATGATTGATAACATTACGGCTTTGCCGAGTGCTCAGCATCCATTGTCTTTGGGGGATGACAATGTGCTTACTTTACCCACCCCACCTCCCGTGGATCTCGATTTCACATACTTTTCGTATGTTGAAAGAACCTTTCTCCCATTCAAGACTTATCCCCCCGCCTCTCCTTTGTTGATGTTAACCGGGAATGAGGACAAGGTCTTTGATCCGGTATTAAATTCGAGGCTTCCCCATGGACCATTTAATTCGGGGACGAGTCAGGCTCGTGACTCGGTTAATATAAACAAGCGCTTTTTGGGAGGCAACCCAATTATCTATCTATCTTTACCTGTTTTCACCATAAGTGTAGGGGGAGCCCCGTTGGTGTTTCTTGTTTTCTTTCTTATCATGTGCAGGGATTAGAGCTTCAAAGACACACTCTTGATGACTTTTGACAACCCGTGATTCCGTGTTCCCGTCTTGCCGGTTCTATCCTAAACTCTTTTCGATTCACTATTTTATATTTCTCAAATATTAAAATAGGAATCTCTTTAGTTGTCTCTTTCTTAGCGAGAGTTAAACAAAGTGCACAATGTCCTAAGTGTAGGGGCGTTTAATCCCACATGCTTAAACATTGAGGACAATGTTTATATCAAGTGTAGGGGGACTTCTATCGAAGTTAAGTGGCCTTTTTCTTGTATTTGTCCTCATTTTAACCGGAAAATCAATTTTCTCGGCATTTTTCAAAATTTTTGATCTATTTTGGCCTATTAGTTTTTACCTTTGTATAGTTATTTTCTTTCTTTATTAGAATAAATTTTAATAAAGTGGTTTTGATTTTCAAATGTTGTGAATGTTTTGACTCAACCCGAGTTTACTTATCTAAGTTTACTTTAGCTAATATCCTTAACGTGTTTAAGTCAGGTTTTGCTAGGCTTTTATATAGGGATCTTTAAAACGCGAAAGTCTTAACTCTCACGGATTAAGAACAAGAACTTTTCACAAGTTCCTATAATTGATCCTAGAGAGTTGTTTATCAAGGGAACTTTAAAAATGCGATTTCTAAACTTGAAAAAGTCTATGAATTTGCAAGATCCTATAGGCGACTCAAAAACCCAAAACTTTGATTTAATAGGCTAAGCATCCACGAATGTCATTCCTTGAGATTTTAAATTGTGGAGAACGAGAGATGATATAGTCAATTATAAGTTTGGTATTCTTTCGTGAATTTATGTGAGTTAATTATAAGCCTATTCTCCCATCGCTTGCTAATAAATCTATCTGCAATAAATAAGGTTGTACGATTTGAAAAGTCACTTAGCTTCTAGCCCAAGATCGTTTGAAAGTTGCTCGGTACGGAT
Source organism: Glebionis coronaria (assembly GCA_025667525.1). Taxonomy (NCBI): domain Eukaryota; kingdom Viridiplantae; phylum Streptophyta; class Magnoliopsida; order Asterales; family Asteraceae; genus Glebionis; species Glebionis coronaria. The sequence goes on along the minus strand of JANFOE010001250.1, from coordinate 117,151 downwards.
TAGAGTTCATAGCCAAGGCATAACTTATTGAAGCGGGATGCGAAGATTGGCGAGTCCGAAAAGGTCCTAACAAGGCATGAGGGCTACATTTTGTTGCTAAAGATCCAAAAGTGATGTGAAGAATCATTTATCAAGAATCAATATGAAGGATCGAGACACACGACGAAAAGCAAATACTCCCGTAAAGATCATGGAGAAGTCTATCCAAAAAGGTCCTAACAAGGTATGAGGATAAATAGATCCAAGTCCAAAAAGGAGGCGGATCGTTGTATTTCAAAATCCCAAATAAAGATTGGAGAAAAATGAAGAAGTCATGGTCCAAGTATGAAGAATCTCTCAAAACTTCAAGTGAAGAAATTCCTATTATGAAGAGAAGACCATTATTTCATGAACGTCTCTCAAGATTTGAAGTGTGAAGTCGCTGCCAAATATCGGTCCGAGAAAGGTCTCAAATCCCGAAGCGAGTTATGCCAAGATATGAACTTTATGAGGTTCCGAGAAGCAGTTTTAAAAGATTTTGTCCTTTAGCTAACTATTGATTAAATCGTCCCACTTTATTTTCAGCCTAAATAACTATCTAAATAAGTCAACAATGCATCCTCGTGATCATTCAAGACAACAATAAAATATAAGAGATACACCTAAGAATAAGGGAGTGTAAGTAAATAATTGGCCCACATGAGCTCGTGTTAGTTTGCTAACTTATAATAACAATGATCTCGTTTTTAAGCTTGGTTTGGAGAATGTGAAAACTTGAGGATGATGATCATTCATGACATTTCCAAAACCCTAAGGTAAGTTTTTGATTTCTTTACTTGTTTTGTTATTTTCTATCTCTTTAATAAAGGCCAATGTGGATTGACTGTGATGAAAAGTGTAATCGTGCTTTGTAACTTATGCATTGCATGAGGACATTGCAATGGTCAAGTGTAGGGGATTTGATAGGTGTGTAAACACCCATCCTTTTTACCACTTAATTACAATAATAACCGGGCCAAAACGTGTATTTTATGTCGTAAATGTCGGAATTATGCGTGGTTTGTATTTTTGTTGTGATTTAGGACGAAAATGTGAAAAGGGGGAAAACACGGGCTTTCACGGGCTTTTATCAAAGAAAAAGACAAAAGACGAAGTCAAGAAATCAAGAGTGCAAAAAGAACGGAAGTCCAAGACCAATTCTGAAGATTTATCGAAGAAAAAGTCAAAAGACGGAAGTTTACTAAAAGCCGAAGAACTCAAGTCTAATTTATTGAAGAAATTACAAGAAGAGAGTAGAAATCCCGAGACAAAGTCGTTAAAGTCAAAGAATTAAGAAGATTAAGGACTTAATGACAATTAAAGAAAGAAGAAAGAGGGGAGGAAGCTTCCTCTAAGCACCTCCCTAATCCTCCTATAAATAGATTAGATTTCATTTCATTTCGTTTTTGCTGGCTAGTTTGACAAACTATGCTCTTCCATTTTAATTACTTGCACCTTAATTACTTGCACCTTTAATTACCTTGTCATGTACCTTTAATTCCTTTAAATTCAAGTAAGTTTTCTTTTATTGTTATTGAATCTTTACTTTTATTGTTAATCTCTCATCTACCTTTCTTGTTTGATCTTAATCTTAATCTTTATGTTTATGTTCTTCTATTTTCATGGTTTTCAATCAAATGGGTATTGATTGATTTGGTTATATTTGTTAGTTTTGGTGATTTGTTTTGATTGATTATTGTTAGTTGATGTTTAGTGGTTATTTTGGTTTAATCTCTTGGTTGATTTTGATTGATTTTGTTTAAATTCGTGGCTTTTAGTTTCCTTGTTCTTCGCTACTGTTTATGTGCCCAGATTCCGAACCAAGCTTTTTCCCTCATTTATTCCGAATCAGTTTATTATTCCGGATCAGTGAAGTTTATTCCGGATCAGTTAATATTCCGGATCAAGGAAAGGTTCCGAATGAGATTATTAGTTTAGATATTCCGAATCAGCAATTGTAGTTTAACATTCCGAATCAGTGTTTTATATTCCGAATGAAGCTTTTCTTGTTTTTATTCCGAATGAAGCTTTTCTTGTTTTTTATTCCGAATGAAGCTCAACATTCCGGATGAGCATTATTATTCCGGATGAAGAGATATTCTGGATGAGCAGTAATGTTCCGAATCAAAGTCTTTAGCTTTTTGTTCCGAATGAACCAACATTCCGGATGAAGGAATTTGTTCCGAATGAACCATTTTATTCCGGATGAAGGAATTTGTTCCGAATGAAGGAATTTTTTCCGAATGAATGATTTTATTCCGGAAGAAGGATTTATTCCGAATGAGTGTTTTCAGTTCTTTGTGATTTTATGTTTTTAAGTTTTAAACTTTATTTTTCCCGCCTTTTTACTTAGTCGCACTTTTAAGTTTACTTGCCTTTAGTTTTATTTCAAGTTTACATTTTAAGCCTTGCCTTAGTTTATTTTTAGTTGCGTTTTAAGTTTACGTTATTCACTTTTATCGCTTTAATTTCTCGCTTTATTTACGTTTTATTTACTTTGCCTTTACTTTTTAAAGTTTTCATTTTTATCTTTCCTAGTCTTTATTTTTAATTAGTGTAGACAACGACAACAATTCTATTTCTTTTCCACCAAGAACAACTGAGTCACACTTTTTACCGGAAATCAATTCGAGAAGATACCGAGAAACGAACTTTTCAACCTAGCAAAATCTCCACATTAAGAAGTTACTGGGTACAGTCCGATTCGAAAATGATCAATTTGCACCAATCCTAGGATATGGAGACTTGGTTTAGGGGAACATCACAATCTAAAGGGTTTACTACGTCGAAGGGCTCAATCACAATCTTTTCTCGGTTGGTCAATTCTGTGATGCGGATTTGTAGGTTGCTTTCAGAAAGAAGACACATATTGTTCGTGATTATGATGGGAATGACTTACTTACCGGTTCACGGGGTACTGATCACTACACTATTTCACTAAAAGACTCCACATCTTCAACTCTAATATCTTTCATGGCTAAAGCTTCAACGACTCAAGCTTGGTTATGGCATCAACGTTTATCTCATCTTAACTTTGATACCGTAAACTTGCTTTCCAAGAAAGATATTGTGAGAGGCCTTCCTAACTTGAAATTCATCAAAGATCATCTTTGTTCTTCTTGTGAGCTTTTTAAAGCTAAAAGAAGTAGTTTCAAGACAAAGACTACGCCAAGCTCTAAAGGACGGTTAGACCTTCTTTATATAGACTTGTGTGTCCCCATGCGTGCTCAAAGCATCAATGGGAAGTAATATGTTTTGGTAATTGTTGATGACTACTCAAGGTACACTTGGACTCACTTCTTGAGGTCTAAGGATGAAACACCTGAAGTTCTCATCAACTTCCTTACCCTGATACAACGTGGTCTTCAAGCTCAAGTAAAAGTGGTACGTACTGACAAAGGCACATAATTCTTGAATTCAACTTTGAAGAATTATTTTGAAGCCGAAGGGATTGCACATGAAACATCTATTGCTCGAACACCTGAACAAAATAGAGTTGTTGAAAGACGCAATCGTACTTAGTTGAGGCTGCTCGAACATTATTATCTGCTTTAAAACTACTATTATTCTTTTGGGCCGAAGCCGTATCAACCGCATGTTATACACAAAACCGTTCCTTAATTATCCCAAGACACGAAAAGACACCATATCACATAATTAATGATCACAAACCTTCACTCAAACACCTTCATGTTTTTCGATGTACGTGTTACATTATTCGAGATGGTGAAAATCTGGACAAGATGAAAGAGAAAGGTGATGCATGCGTTCTAGTGGGATATGCAACTCAGTCTAAGGGATACAGAGTGTACAACAAGAGAACAAAATTGATAGTCGAGACTATTCATATCAGATTTGATGAATTACAAGAAATAGAACTTGAACAAAACAATTTAAGTCCCGATCCACAACGACAAGAGACTCTGTGCACAAACGCACGGAACTCAGAACTCAAGACCACAACAATGAACCGTCAAGTTCAATGCTGGTTCCTGAACATGTTCCAAGAGCAGATATGACAGTGGACACGACACTTGAAGAGTTGGAAATGTTATATGGACCAATGTTTGATGAATATTTCACGGGGGAGAAACATGTTGTATCGAAGTCTTTCGCTGTCACTCATGATACGAATGATGATACCGATCATCATCAACAAAAGGATACAACTTCATCTACTTCAACACGGGTTGCTGCAGATTTACTTCCTCATAATATCACTTCAACAATCGATCCTACAACATCCACTACTACTGTCATTGCTCCAGTGAACACAAATCAAGCAGACAATGCATTATCTGACGATGACGATTTTCACAACCCATTCGGTACACTGGTACACGAAACTGGAGAGTCTTCTACTCGTCATGTTGATACGTCAAATATGCATACGTTTTATCAACGACATCCCTCAACACATCACTGGACCCGAGATCATCCTTTGGTTCAAGTAATTGGAAACTCTTCACAGCCTGTTCGTACAAGACGACAATTAGAAACCGATGGCGATGTTTGTATGTTCGCACTCGCCGTGAGTACAGCTGAACCGAAAAACATCAAAGAAGCCATGGCAGATCATGCTTGGATTGAGTCGATGACGGATGAACTTCAACAATTTGAAAGACTTAAAGTCTGGGAACTTGTTGACAGACCATACGATGTGATTCCATTAAATATTCGTTGGATCTGAAAAAACAAGATGGATGAAGAAAACACGATCATCAAGAAAAAAGCTAGGCTAGTGGCTAAGGGGTATAGCCAGAAAGAGGAAATTGATTTTGACGAATCATTTGCACCAGTTGCTCGTATGGAAGCGGTTAGGATTTTCCTTACTTAGGCTGCACATAAGGGATTCACTGTCTATCAAATAGACGTAAAGACGGCATTTCTTAACAGCCCTTTGAAGGAAGAAGTCTATGTCACGCAGCCAGAAGGATTTGTCAATCCTCATTATCCTGACAAGGTGTATCGTCTCCACAAGGTACTATTTGGACTAAAGCAAGCTCCAAGGGCGTGGTACGACGAGCTCTCGAAATTTCAGGTATCCAAAGGTTTCTTAAAAGGTTCCATTGATCTAACTTTGTTCACTTACAAATATGGGGATGACATTTTGCTTGTGCAGATTTATGTTGGTGACATTATTTTCGGGTCTACAAACCCAAAACTTTCAAAATGGTTTGAAAAAGTAATGCACAACAAATTTGAAATGTCAATGATGGGCGAACTAAAATTTTTTCTTGGATATCAAGTTCACCAATCCCCAAGTGGTATGTTTATAAACCAAGCTATGTATTGTCAAGAGATAATCAAAAAGCATGGTATGACTTTATGTGACCCCGTTGGGACACCATTATCAACCACATCGTTAGATGCTGACTTGGAGGGAAATGCCATAGATCAAACGAGATATCGTTCCATGATCGGCTCCCTCATGTACTTGATAGCAAGCAGACCTGATATTTCACAAGCTACGTGTTATTGTGCACGATATCAAGCACGACCCACTGAAAAGCACCTCAAGGAGGTTAAACAGATCTTTCGGTACCTCAAGAATACCATTCATTTGGGACTCTGGTATCTGAGGGAAACCAGTTTCTTTCTAACGGCCTATTCAGATTCTGATCATGCAGGGTGTCTTGATACACGAAAAAGTACTTCTAGTGGTGCACAATTTCTAGGTCAAGATAAGCTTGTGGGATGGTCTTCCAAGAAGCAGGATTGCACGTCACTTTCATCAGCCGAAGCGGAGTATGTGTCTCTATCTGCGTGTTGTGCTCAAGTTCTTTGGATGAGAACACAACTCACGGATTATGGCTTCCACTTTGATAAAGTACCTATGTACTGTGACTCAAAGTCGGCCATAGCCATCTCCTGCAATCTGGTACAGCACTCCTGTATGAAGCACATCGATGTCAGATACCACTTCATAAAGGAACAAGTTAAAAGAGGTATCGTTTAACTATACTTTGTTGGAACGGATTACCAATTAGCCGACTTGTTTACGAAATCTCTGTCGAAAGATAGGTTTGACTACCTCGTTTGGAAAATTGGTATGAGATGTTTGACTCCAGCACTGGATATTCTGGCAAAGGTGCCTGCTTGATTCACCTTTCAAACATCTACTTGTAAATATCATTGAAAAAGCAAAATATAAAAATATAAAACATATAAAAGCAAAACACAAAATTTAAAATCTTTCAAAATCTAAAATATTCTTCTCGACATGTCTTTCAGTATCGATAAAATGGACATGCCTAGAAATATCGCTCAATAACGACACGGGTGTGTACATAAAGCTCGAATGAAAGTTGTAAATATTTTTTTAAACATGTCATTTTAATGATTTACAATTATCTCAGATTGTGACTCGTGCTTCAAAGAAAGGAAAGTTGATCATGGTTGATAACTTATCCTCAACAACGGGAAACTTAAATTTCTTGGTCATGAGCTTTACTTAAAAACATTCAAAGTTTTTAAGCTCATGTAAACGACTTACAGTCAAATGTCAGACTGTAACTCGTGCTTCAAATAAAGGAAAGTGTATCTTTAAAGATAAACTTATCCTAACAAACGGGTAGAGCAATCTATCTTGGGTTACGCTTGTCACAACACATTCAATTTTTTGAGCTCAACACTATTGCTTGTAATCACTTTTAGATTGCAACCCGGATCGATATTCACGGGGGAGTGTACGATTTCGTGCTCTTACCCTCAGCAAAAGAAGAGAAATAATCTTATACTTGAGTGGATTCGTCAAGACATTCAAAGTCTATGAACTCAAGTTTATGCTTTAGAAAAACCTCTTCGCCAAAAAAGAATGGATTTTTCAAAAAGCGTTGACCACAATTTTTTCAAGAATTTTCCAATGATTATTCAAAATCTTTCAAAATTTTTGTGTTCAACAACTCGCATCCTCAAAAAGTGAATGTGGATCACATCCTCACAACGACAATTCAATTGGATCAATTTTTGAGGGGAAGCATTTCGACTTCATGCAAAGATTGACACATATTTCTATCGGAGATTTTCAAGACTATTTTTCAAAATATATTTTAATCAAATTTAGTATCTCTAATATCAAAAGATTTTATATATTAGAGATAGGGGGAGAAAATGTGATTAAAATATGATCTTATATAAGACTCGTGCACTTTTAACTCTTACCCACATGTGCGAAACACTTTCGATTATCAATGCACATGTGAAGGGGGAGCAATACTGAAACGACAAAAACTATCAAGGTGAAAATGTCTTTCAAACACCTTGTTAGACATTTGAAGTGGGTTTTATGGTTACGATCAAATACCCACAACATCTTTAATCCACAACGTTATTGGTGTCAAAAGGGTGGTTAGGTTTAAGTCCTATGATCCAACCAGAACCAGAGGGATCTTCCCACGGACAATCCAATAGATCATTAGAAGTCCTTAGGAAAGATGGAGTAGAATGTGAACGTAGCTGAATGCCGACTAAGTACTGATGCTAGTAATGGAACAATCACAATAAGTTGATAGTAATGATGTCTTGGTAAGCATTGAAGGGGTTGAAGAATGAGAAAGAAATGTAATAAAGGGTGTAAAGAAATTAGACCTCCATACAACTTAGGCATAAACCGGGTCAACACATCATGAAAACAACTCATCATGGACCCAGTGATGTAATGCATAACCTTTACCTAGCTACTCAGGCTTCTCTCAAAAGAAGTTTGTTTTATTGTCACATAGATCAACATGACTTCTATTGACTTTCTCACTCCAAGATAGTTGATATTAAATAGGTGGCATCTGCTCCAGCCTCCGACCACTAAAAGTGCACAAACAGAGTCTAGAGCCAAGAGATCAATCAAATCTCGTTAGGACACAAGGATGACGAACAAGAGAGTCCTACGCTATATCCTTGCGATATTGCTAGAACACTAAGAGTGATACTACTTAGTATTCACAATGATGAGTGGAAATCCTTTCAGTGTTAATATCAAACAGCACTACGGTAGGTCATATGTAAGATTCTTTATGAATTAAACATGTGTAAAACTGAAAGAAACAGTGGTTTGATTCTGAATTGATTCAAACTCGTTTTAGGTTTCTACGCAATATCTTTATAGTCTTGCCAGAACATTCAGAGTGATATTCGTTAATATTCACAGCGACGAATGGAAATCCTTCTAGCGTCAACCTCAAACAGCGCTACGATAGGTGACTTGTGAGATTCTTATGAATCAAGCTTGTGTCAACTAGAAAGCAACAATGGTAAGATTCTTTATGAATCATACTTGTTCCAGGAATTTGAATTGATGACTTTAATCAAACGGATATTTATCCAATTGATTCACTCTTTATGTTCGCAGTCTTGCTTTGAGACGGTCGAGTAATGTTAGCCTCAAAATATTGATTCAAACAAGAATGCTCAATCATATGTTAATTATGTATCGTATATTAGAACGTTGTAATAGGTAGTAGATTAGTCGTGTTATACGGGCTTAACTTTAGGCTAAAGTTCTTTCATAAGTAACTAAAGCCCAAAAGGAAAGCCCGGCCCATTAGAATATAGTCCATAAGCAAGCTCGCATGTGGGTGGACTATATATACCCTTCCTAGCATGTTAGGAAGGGTGTTGGTCATTTTCATTTTTCATCTCTCTAATCTAATCCTCCAAAAGTTCCAACCATTCTCTCTACTTTCTCTCACTAATTTCTTTCTCTAGAATTCATCTATCTTCTACCTTTCTTTCTTGTTTAATCATCACAAATAATGGACAACAATTGGTATCAATCGCCATGGGGTAGATTTGTGATTGGTTGTTGTTATTTTTCAAAAATCGGTTTCAAATTCTTTTTGTGTTTTCCGTGCTCTAAATCTTGATTTCAATCTCCTACATAGTTGTGGTAGGGATTTGGTTGCTTTGGTTTGGGTAAAATCACTGTTTTTCTTGGCAAAAAATCTCATTTTTGACCTAAAGTTTCGGAAAAGTACCCATATTGCGACAGAAATACCTTGTCTTCCATCGCAATAGACTAGGGTTTATCATTGCGATCGAGATTGAGATTCAGATTGCGATTGGTGTTGTTTTCAATATTGAGACAGACATTGTGACAGGTCATTGCGACATACATTGCGACAGGACATTGCGACAGGTCATTGCGACAGGTCATTGCGACAGGACATTGCGACAGGTCATTGCGACAGACATTGTGACAGGTCATTGTGACAGACATTGCGATGGGACAACATTACGATGGGACAACATTGCGATGGGACATTGAGATCTGTTTACACGAAGATTAAAAAAAAGAGTTAAAATTTTTAGGTCAAGTAAAATCAATTTTTTTCCCTACTAGTTTTTGGCTATTTCTAACTCAATTTCAAAATTTGGCGATACAAAATTTTTTCAGCCTACCGTTTTGTCGGACTGAAGAATTTATTGTCGGACTGAGAAAAAATCAGAATTTCTGGAATTTCTTCCACAACTCAATAACTATAATATCTACTTAAGATCCATATTCACTTCATCATTTCAGAGAATATTGAGATGGATTCTACTGCAGAATATCGTGTGACGAACAACAAGATCATGATGGCGGGTAACAAAGAGAGACCACCAATGCTGGTGTCGGGTCGATATGATCAATGGCAATCCCGTTTTCTATGTTATCTTGACACAAAACCTAACGGTGATGCTTTAAGGCAATGAATTTTTGATGGACCCTATAAACTCGCAAGGATATACGTTCCTGCACAACCAGCCATAGACACAACTGAAGAACAACCAGCTTATGAATGTGATGAAAAAAGAAACGATCTCACACTAGAGAACCGTGCTTGGTTTGATGCAGAAAAGGAAGCAATCTACTTAATTCTCAGTGGCTTTGGAGATGATATTTATTCCACGGTTGATGCATGTTCTACTACCAAAGAAATGTGGACGGATATTGAAAGATTGCAACAAGGTGAATCTCTTAACAAACAAGACATGAAAATAAGATGTTTTGGGACTTTGGCAAGTTTACATCAAAGGATGGGGAATCAATTGATTCTTATTACTCCCGATTCTACAAAATGATGAATCACATGACCCGAAACAACTTGCAAGTTTCCACCATGCAAGTCAATGTCTAATTTCTACAACAACTTCAACCAGAGTGGACACGGTTTGTTACCGTGGTGAAACAACAAAAAAGTTAGATGAAGTTTCATATCACACGCTCTTTGATATTTTGAAATAATTTCAAAATGAAGCAAATGAACTTCGAGCTGAACGTGCTGCAATGGTTTCAAATCCACTTGCTTTGGTGTCTACCACTCAACCAAGATTATCATTCTCGTGCTCCAAAGACCTACTACACTCAATCATCATCACCACGATCATCCACTGTGTCTAACTCACATGCTCCAACAAGATCCCGAGGCAAAGAAGTTGCAAGAGCACCATCACCCACACCTGAGCAATCATCTGAAGAAGACAGTGATGAATAACTTGCTCAAAAGGATAGGGAATTCAAGCAACAAATGGATTTTATTATGAAACAATACAAGAAAATCTACAAACCTACCAACAACAACCTTAGAACATCATCTAACACGAGGAACAACTATGCTCAGAGTCCTCCAAGGTATGGCACACGAAGACGTGCTGAGAGTCCTCCAAAGTATGATCGACAACCTGCAAAGTATGATAATCAGAGGGTTGCTACTGTTGTTGGAAATAGAGACACTGTTGGTACTCAAGTTGTGCAACAAACTGGGATTCAGTGTTTTAACTGCCAAGGTTATGGGCATTTGGCTAGGGAATGCAGACAGCCAAAGAGGGTCAAAGATTATGGGCATCATAAAGAAAAAATGTTGTTGTGCAAGAAAATGGAAGCTGGAATCAAGCTATAAGCTGAGGAAGGAGAAATGCTTGACGACACAGATGACGAACTCTCCGACCAAGAACTCGAGGCACATTATTCATACATGGCAAAGATTCATGAGGTCCTTAACGTCACTGAAGATGACAATGGTCCTATCTTTGATACCGAGCCAATTGATAAGGTACAACATGATGATGAATATAATGTGTTTGGTGATACACATGAGCATAGTGATCTACCAACAAGAATTATTGAAACGTGTATGATGGAAACGGTTGATAGCAATACAACACAGGACTCATCAGACATGTGCTATAATGAGTTTGAGGATGATCAACATGCAAATGAGTATGATGATGAGGAGCGTGTCGCGCTTGCTAATTTAATTGCTAGTTTACAAAAAGATGTCAATGAAAATAGAAAGAGTTAAAAGCAATTAAAGAAGGCAAACGCAGCGCTCACTCAAAACTTTGAAGAATGAAAATCCGCTCTTATAAAATCTAGTGAGACTATTGATAGTTATAGGGCTGATCTTCTTCAAAAGACCAAAGAGCTTGAGGGGTACAAAAGTCGTGTCATCAACCTTAAAAAGGACGAGTTTGAAAATAAATACAACGAAGCTCTTTCTTTGTTAACTAAAGAAAAACGTCAATTTAATGTCTTATTAAGTGATGAACGTCAAAAAAGCGTACCTTGCCACAACAAAATTTAATGAACTTGAATAGAGGCTTACCATGAATACCACCGATTCTGCTAAAATTCTTTACGAGAAGAAACAAGAGGTTGAAACATTAAAACAATATTTCAAAAATAGACAAGGCAAAGATACTGAAAAAGTTAAGGATCTCGAAGAACAAGTCGATTTTTTGAAATAAGTTTTTTATAAAACGCATGTCTCTATTCAAACCGTTATAATGATAACACCTCGGTCTTTTTTCAAGGGTCAACCTAGCTTTGCCACCCCCAAGTACCTCGATGAGTCCGAATGGACCGATCATGATTGCCCAGTAGCTAGCCTCGATAATGAAGAGACACCCCTTTGGGATGAGGAGAGTAGATCACCGGTCAATAAAGATTTTGTGAAACCATATAACTATGTTTATGAAAACAGTCTTTATGGTCTTTTCACTCCACAAAAACAGAAGTCTCGTGAGGAATTGTTTTTAGAATGCAAATAAAGAAGAATTCAACGGAAAAAAGATTTTGCCACGAAGAGGAAAACTAATGTTTTTAAATATATTAACTATTTGCCTCTTGATGCTTCTAAAACCAAAAGTAGAAAAACACTTGGTTTTATTAAACATCACATTGATAATGTTCAATCAATTGTTGAAAGCGATAGGGAAAAACGTCAAAAGGATAAGTGGAAAACCGAGATTCCTCATGACATAACTGTGCTTGTGAAAGAACTTTTAATACCAAATACGAAGATAATAAAAGAACATGTTTTTGAGTTTGAAAATTTGATTCGGTCTGAAATGTTTGATGATTTGAAATATGTTGAGTCTCTTGAAAAAGAAATTGATGAACTTCAAAATGACAAATCAGTTTTTTTCAAACGAATATGATCTACTCTTAGAAGAATGTCTCTCCAAAGACATTTTGTGTGTTACTCTTCAATCTTGTGCTGATATCGATGAATATTCTGATGTTGCATGTAAATATCTTGATAAGATCAAAGAATGTGAGCGTCTTGAAATTGAGCTTTCGAATCGTAAAGAAAATGTTGATAAAAAGGCTTTTGAGTTACTTCAACACAAAATTGATTTCCTTCAAAAACATTGTCATTCTCTTGAACTTGCTTTGCAAAAAGACGTTGGTAGTTTTCCACATGATAATAACTTACAAGAAAAACTTTCCAAAACGTTTCGAGAAATGAATGAACAGAGTTTGTAAATTAAACGGTTGAAAGCTCAGTTATAAGACATGGAAATAACGATAGCAGAGTTGAAGAAACTCGTTGCTAAGATGGGTGGGAAAATTGTGGAACCTAGTGTTAAGAAACCTGTTGTAAGACAACCCAATGCCCAAAAAGTGACTAGACCCTCTGTCTTGGGAAAACCATCTGTTTTTTCTAATTCTGCATTTGCAAAACCTACGTTTGCCCCTAAGACGGATGGGAAGGATAGGTTACCACAAAACACTCCCAAAACACATATTCGATCACAAAGCATTAAGAACACAAATGTGGTTAAACTAGGGATGTATAGATTGGCCACTACACCTACACACAACAAAGAAAGTCAATCACCTCAGACTTCTAGAAACACTAATAGACGTGTGTCTTTTACTACAGGAGTAGTCCCCACTGATAGTGTTAGCCGGTCCCAGCTTCAGAGCACTCGCATGAATGAAAAGGTTTGGCAACACAAAAGTCAAGGGAAGATGAAGACAGTAGAAGACCACCCTAGGATTTTCAATGTTTCTAAGAATAAAACGTCTGTAATCGCGTGTAATGACGATTTGAATGATTCGACTTTGAATGATTTGAATGTTAAGTTTGTTTGTGTGAAATGTGGAAAGTGTGCTAATGCCAATCTGCTATGTCTGTTTCGAATAATGTCAAAAGCGTAGTGATAAGACTGCTTTTATACATGGTCTCATCGTCCAAATCGGGCTTAAAATGCATTAAATATCATTGAATATACAAAATATATGCTCGTGTTTGTTACTTGTGTATTTTTAGGTACGGATATTGAGGAAATGGCAAAAGATCACAAGAATCATTCAAAAACGAACACGGGAAACGAAGCCGCACAATGAACCGGGCCCAAGTTTGGATTTTGCAAAAATGCCCTTGAAGAATTGAAGATTGTCAAGTTTAGTCCCTCAACTTTTGAAGATTTACACTTTATACCCCTCAAATATTCAAAATTATGAATAGGGTCCCTAAAGTTTAAAGACATTACAAAAACAGCCCTTGAAGAATGACAAAATTACACTTGAAGTCCTTGTTAGAAGTATGGAAAATTGATGTGCCATTTTTGACAAGTTACCAAAAGTTGTCAAAGAGTAAAATGGGCGTTGATGGCATTATTTACAACATGAACAAAAGAAGAAAACTTGGGGACCTATCCTGCCAAACAGCAAAACCCATACATCCAGTCACATCCTGCCACGTCACAACAACCCACCCAAACACCCATTACCCTACCCAACCCGTAACCAAACCCACCCACCAGGTTTATTTAATAAACCTGGTCAAATCCCCAGTCAACCCACTTAAATTTCCCTCCTAACACCATTTTAAAAATCCCTTATTACCCAATTTGGATTAAACTCACCCCATAAACCCTAATACCACCAGGATTGATTAATCCCAAATCAAAGGGGTTTTGGCCATATGCTTCCAGTTCACTAATTGAGGTCACTCTCACTTGATCCCACCTCCCAAACCACCACAAGACACACCCATGTGTCTTGTGGGACCCTCCCCTGCCCCGTCCCTTTCCCTCAAACCCTACACCCGACCAAACCAACGACCAAGATGCTTCTACTTGGTCCCCAAGGAGTATTCAACGTCTTTGATCAACTTTTCCAACTGGCAATCACATGAAGGAAACTTTTTGACCAATTTCAAGACTTTTCTTAAGGGCAGATTTGGAAGATTATATATAGGGTTTACACATTGTATTTTTTATTCAAGTATTCTAGATAGTTCTCTAGTTTAGTATAAAAGGGAGTTGACTTGTGACCCCTTTTCTTTGTTCCAGATTTTACTCCAAAAATTGTAATCCCTTTTTAAGTATTTATAAAGTTGGTATTTTTTGAGAAAATATAATTCCTTTTATGAGTTTTAAAATTTGGTATTTGTTTGTTGAGTAAAATCTGAGTTCCATTCACATTTATTCAAAACGTTTTATGTTTTGAATTTTTCAGAAAAGTTTCTGAATTTGATTTTTCTTGATTAAGTTTTGTTTTGAGAATTGGATACATTGGTTATAACTGGATTGGTTAAGGTTATTTGACAGGAAGATTGTTTGAGGAAAAGTTTTTGAAAAGGTTTGAGAAGTTTTTAAGAAATCAGAAAGAATATTGCTTGTGTTTGTTCTTGTTTGATTTGCAGGTTTGTTGAAGATTTATTGTTAAAGGATCAACATAGGCCCCAGCCTATAGGAGGTGGCAAAGCAGCCACTAAGGGTCCTGGATGTAGGACCCTTAAGGTAGTTTCTTATTCCCCATTTCATTTTCTTAGTTTTCTGAAAATTATGTGATTTTTGTGAAAATTGCATGAAAGTTGTTTATTTGCTTGTTTAAGTGTTTGATATTGCTTATTGTGTTTATTGATGCATGTTAGAAGCTCTTTAATCAGTTTAGAGTTGATTTGAAAAGAGTTGCTTTGTTAAAGTTGATGTCCAGATTTTAAAGGGGTGTTTGGATCAGTGTTTATAGGGACATTTTTTGTTGAGTATTTGTTCAAATCTTGGTTAGAATCACTTCTTAGGATTGAGATAGGGTGTATGCTAGTTTGGTGTTAAGTTTGGTAGATTTTTAGTCAAAATTGCATGATAAAAGTTTGGCCATTATAGCAAATAGCTGTCACTCCACTTTTCTGCTTGGTTTATTGAAAATTTGAGCACCAAGATTGATAATCTGTTAGGTCTTAGGTCATTTGAGGGTTTTGCATTTGCTTATATGTGTGTTATCAACTTATTTGCAAGATCTTGAGGCTTGAAATCCATTGGTGTGTCAAGTAGATCAGAAAAATACCCACCAGACCATAATAGTCATATCAGCAACCATTTGTGTGCAATTTGGTGTGACTTTGTGTTTGACCTTGCTTAGTTTTGTGTTTGCTTGACTCCTTGTACTCCAAAGAGTACAAGGGTGCCATTGTCCATATAAAACATCCACAAAAATTCATCAAATCAAGCTCCTCTTGATTATTGCACAAGTGAAGAATACTCACTTTTGTTCATCAGAAACTCACTTCAACTGAGCACGTTTTGATCCTTTTAAGGCTTAATCCTGGTTGTTATTTGATTTGGTTTGTGTTTTTGAGATCAAAAGGTTACTGGATTTGAGTTTTTTAAAAGTTAAAAAGAAAAAAAAATATAAACAACAAAAAGGACGTGGCCAGGACTCGAACCTACGCCACTCCTTTCACAACACAACACACTCATCACTGCGCCCTTGGGTCATTTACTGACCAAGGGTGCATTTGAAAGATACTTAAGGTGTGTTTGTGTGGGCTTATAATTAAAAGCCGTAGCTTCTTTTGGGCGTTTTCAGCTTATTTAATAAGCTTATTTGGGTTAGCTTATTTTTCATAGGTTAGTAATAGGGTCTAGGATTTTTCTACACTAAGTTTTAATTTTTCTCTTTATTTAATTATTTTTTTTATCATTTTTGTTTAGCCGTATATTATTAAATAGATAAAAAAATAGCAAAAAGTGTTTTTAATTTTTAGAAAAATAGTTTTTAGTTTTTAATTTATATATTTGAGGTTTACAGCCCAAAGGGTTTTCAAAAAGTCTTATTTTTAATTTTATTTGATTTTAGGGTTTTTAAACAACTTTAAAATTTAATATAAAATTATTATAAAGGTTTTAGGAACTTTAATTTGCATTTTTGTTCTAGTTACATTATTTAGGATTTTTGGTAATTTTTTAGAATTAATTTATAAACTTTTTATTTTTTAGAATATTTTAATATTATTTTATTACTAAAAATAGAAAGTTTAATTTTTAACTTTTTTTCATTTTTCCTAGGTTGAGGACACATATTTAGGAGTTTTGTCACTTTCCAAATAGTTTTTAGGCTTTTCATTTATTTTCTAGAATTAATTTAAGTTTTAATAGATTTTAATAGTTTTTAAGTGTTTAAAAATAGTTTTATCTGGTTTTAAAATTTTTAAAAATAGTTTTTAGCTTAATTAGGCTATTTTTGAGGTTTACAAACTATAAGATCTTGTTTAAGGCTTTTTAATAATTAATTGTGATTTTTAGGGCTTTAATTAGCATTAAAAAGTCATTATTTAATTAATTAAAAGGTTTTAGCAAGTTTAGATTTTTTGTAAACTCTTAGAATATTATTGTGGATTTTTAGTAATTTTTAGGAATTTTTTTGGTTAAAATTTTAATTTTTGTAGTTTTACGGTTTTACGTGAACACGTTTTCGTCTTAACTCGATCCGTCTTCGTAACCGTCTTTTCTTTCCTTTCTCATTTCTATTCTCTTTTCTTCTTAATAAAATCATCAATCAAAATCAATCCATTACACAACACACGTGCCTCCTCGAGAACGAACTCACTTTTAGGGTCATACACACACGGTTTTCCTAAATCGTCGTGCACGCTTGCCCTATTTACGCTCTTTTTCCTAAAAGACGTATTTCTACGAATATCATTTTGGCGCCGCTACCGGGGAGGCGTGTTGTGTTTTGATTGAACATTGTTGTTTTTTTATATTAGCCATAATAGTATTTGTATTAGTAGCACTCTACTAATACGTATTATCGTTTTTCGGTTTTTGTGTGAATACTATTAATATATTGTATACGTAGAACAATAAAAATACAAGTACTCCAAATACGTGAGCAATCACAACCTTTACTTGGGAGGTCATTACCCAATCATTGTATTCGAATATCAAACAAAAGAAAAAAGGCAAAAATAGATAAATACTTTCGTGAAGCTTAATCTTGATAATACAAACTATAAGGTGGGTATAAGGCGGTTGTATTTCACGACCTAAAGGAAAAAGGCTCTTAAGTGCTTCGCGCCGCCTCATTTCCTCCGCTTGCTTGTGCGTATTTGATTTTGAGAGTGAATCGAGGGTTTTGCCGCCCAAAGTATTATTACATATCATATATATTTTCTTGGTTTCATTTGATTAAACCCTCTTGAACGATTTGGTGTTCCACCATCGTTCTAAAGTCATCGAAGGCGTTCACTTCACGTGATCGTTTTCATTCCTTGAGGCTTCTTTAATCAAGAGATTTGATTAAGGAGGAGATTTGTAGATTATTGTCTACTTAATACATTCACCAATTTCCAAAAAAGTTAATACCATCAAAAACCACCAAAAAAAATTGAAAAACACAAAATACCAAAAAGAATCTTTTTTGCTCGTCTCCACGTTGTACGTGACGTTTATGCTAACTCGTAATCAAGGAAAACGTGCACGTAGACGAAAGAACAAAACTCCCACTCCAACTCATTCTAGTGAGGAGTCTCCTATTGACGAACCCATTGTACGAGAAGCACCAACCATGGCGAATCGAACTATGATGGAGTTACTTCAAGCACCCACCGAGGGTTATGGAGAAGCTATTGTGATTCCCGCTATCCTTGCGGAGAATTTTGAGGTGAAAACGGGTTTGTTGTCGATGATCCAAAACAACAAATTCCATGGTGATGAGAAGGACAATCCCCACAACCATATCCGCCAATTCAATCGTCTTACCGCCACGTGCAAATTTAAGGATGTCTCGAATGACTCGATTAAGATGATGCTTTTTCCGTATTCCTTAGCGGGGCCCGCTAAAATTTGGTTAGAGAAAGATCCACCCAATTCTATATTGACGTGGAAGGATCTCGTTTCGAAGTTTGTGAACCAATTTTTTCCGCCCTCTAAGACTACGCATTTGAAAAATGAGATTTCTAAATTTTTACAAGAATCAAATGAAAGTTTTTCTACGGCTTGGAATAGGTTTAAGGAGATGTTACATGAATGTCCTCATCACGGTTTTTCCGACTTACATCAAATAGACACGTTTTACAATGGACTTAACGATCATGAAAGAGATTATTTGAATGCCGCCGCGGGTGGTAATTTTTTGTGAAAAACGGTTGAAGAAGCTTTGGTCATAATTGAGAATAGGTCTAAGGTTTATAGCCCTCGTAACACACCGAGTGTTGCCAAAATGGGCTCATCATCGTCTCGTAGTATCAATGCCTTACAAGATGAAGCTAATGAGGAAAATCGGTTTTTCGATAGGTTTTCGACTCTTATGTCCCATTGGAAAGCTCAAGAAGCTTCGAATTCCGCTTCGGTTAAAGCGGTTTCTAAGAGTTGTTTGTCGTGTGGTGGAGCTCATGATCTTTCCGAGTGCATTACCGCGGATGGTAACACTTCGAGTGCTTATGTAGCCACGGGAACTTATAACCAAATCGGTCAAGGTTCCCGCCAAAATCAAGCTCCACCAAATCAAAATGCTAATAATTATCGAAACAACAACCAAGGTGGAAATTACCAAGGAAATCAAAGAAATTATAACAAGGGTAATTATCAAAGTGGAAATGGGCAAATTTCTAATCAAAACCAAAACCGTGATTTTCAAAACAATGCCCAAGGTTTTCAAAATGATCACACCAAAAATCTTCAAGGAGAGTTTTTGAATTATGCAAAGGCTAATGATGCTAAGTTTGACAATATGCAACGTGAAATGGTTAGCTTAAGATCCGAATTGAAAAACGAGCTTAAAAACGAACTTGCTAATGAACTTAAAACTCATGCTAATAAAATGGAAGGAAATGTCACACGTCTCCAACAAAATCAACAAAAAATGGAGCAAGGTCAACATGAGATTAAGCAAGAATTGTTAAAAGCGGATGCTAGGCAATCTAAGTTTGAAGACCGTATGGCTAAAATGTTTGAAGCTATCATGTGTAAGCCCTCTTCTTCGGGTGGTCTTCCTAGTGATACCATCGTGAACCCGAAAGGAGAATTGAAGGTTATTACTACTCGTAGTGGTAAAACTTTCAAAGAACCCATTTCTCGTCCAAATACTTCTATGGAGAAGGAAAAAGAGAAAGAACCCGAGGTTGTGGTTGAAAAGGAGCAAATTACAATCCCACGAAGTACCGCTCAAACCACACCTACGGTTGAACCGACACCAATCATGGAACCCGAGATTCCAAGGCCGATGCCTATGCCTACTTTGCCCCAACCCACACCACCTTTACCCTACCCTTCAAGACGAGACAAGAAAAAGGCACAAGAACGAAATAATTATCAATTTGAACTCTTTATGAAAATGTTTCGTGACTTGCATTTTAATATAAGTTTTGCCGACGCCTTAGTCATGATGCCTCGATTTGCCGCGAACTTCAAAAGTATGTTGAATAACAAAGAGAAATTGCAAAAATCGTCTAGTTGTTCTTCGGTTTTTCTAAGCCGCATACCTCAAAAAGTCGGTGATCCTGGAAAGTTTTTAATCCCATGTGCTATACAAGACATGGAAGAATGCTACGCCTTGGCCGATCTTGGTGCTAGTATTAATTTGATGCCTCTTGAGATTTTTAAATCGCTCAATCTTCCAAATCTCACTCCTTCAAGAATGTCAATCGAAATGGCCGATCATTCTACGATTCTAGCTTGTGGAGTCGCCGAGGACGTCTTTGTGAAAGTTGGAAAGTTCTACTATCCCGTAGACTTTATTGTTGTTGATATTCCTATCGATACTAAAGTTCCGTTAATTTTAGGTAGATCTTTTTTGGATACCTCGAGAGCAGTTATCGATGTGCATGCAAGAAAAATCACTCTTCGTTTCAATGAGGAAGAACTCGTCATTAATGCAACCCAAAACTCCACTCTTTCTCATGTGTATTCTATCACATCTTTGTACAATGTCAATCCTATCAAAAACATTTGCAAAAAGATTTCCAATAGAGTTTTAGGAGTTGTTGAGAAAAATGAAGTTCCATCCCTTCCGCCGGTGGAGGTTAAGAGTGTTAAGCCTACGATTCCAATCTCGAGTGATTCTTCGGATGATGAATACGTTGATCCCGATGGGGAGGTTTTCTTTGTTGACAAAAGATTTGAAAACTTGCCACCACCTAAAACAAAAAGATTTCAAAATGTGAGAATTTTTAGTGTGACTAACATTGCTTTAGATACACCAAATATTTTTGACATAATTAAATCGGGTTTTCACAAGGAGAGTGTAAAAGATGAAAAAGGAAAAGATATTGAATTGAATTTAAAAGATTTTTCTACAATTCTAACTCCGTCATCACCGCGTTTATTGAGTACTACAAGCTCGTCTTCTCCTTTTGACGATGCTTTGTGTGGACTTAGTGTGGGGGAATCCCCTTATGTTCCCTTCCCTTTCTCCACCGAGGACGAGATATTTGATCCTGTAATTGATTATAAAGGGAAATCTCAGTCTTCCACCGATGCAATAAATGGAAAATCTTTTCATTTGATTGGTGCGAGTCTACCTCGAGTAGCTCATGTTTTTAGAGACTTACCCATTGTCCCACCCTTCTATTTCTTCTCTCCTATTTTCTTGAAACTCTTTGAGTTTTTGTTGACTATTGATGAAGTGGCGTTGATTTGTTTTTCCAATGAAAACGAGAACGCCATCTTCGATCCCGGTATTTTGCACCATCAAAGGACTTAGTCCTTTATACCGGTTGTTTTTGGGCCTTGTTTATCATGTAAGCCCCACCAAAAAATTGACCACACCATGATTATCCCTAAATGATCACATTTATGGGGATTCGAGTCGAGCTTTTGACTCGGTTATCAAAAACAAGGTGCCTCGTGGGGGAGACCCATGCTTATCCATGTACATATTATTGCTTCCTAACTAGTTAATGTGAGGGGATTTGTGCACTTCCAACCTTTGTTCTGTGGTTGTTTGTGCATTGTGGTTTTTAGATCTTGATCTTCACGATTGGAGGCTCTCGTGTTCGTTTTATGGGAGCACTCGATCGTTTGCTTTGAAGACCTTTCCCAATATCCAAATGATATATCCTTATATGTTCTAACCTTAGGTTTATAGCACACTTCATAAACGGCTATTAATTTATTGGTTACACCCTTTCTATGCTAGATTAGGCATTCGACTACGTCTCTAGTATGGGGGTGTTTGCACCCCTAGACTCGAAACATTGAGGAAAATGTTTAAGTTTAGTATGGGCCCACATACGACGAAGACTTTTTGTTGCCGTCGGAAAAATAAGAAGTCCCAACCCTATTAACATAGGAACTGGAAGTGGAAGAAAAGGTATTATCCACGCATGTTGATATGTCTGTTCCATAAAAAAAGTTTTTTTTTCTTAATTAATTGTTTCCGATTCACCGGATCTTAGCTCTTTCGAAAAAGTAAATAAAAAATAAAGATATGCACTAACTTATTTAATAATTTATATTTATATTAGTATTTATTCTGAGTCTTTTCAAAATTGTTCAAATATGCAAAACAAGAAATTACAATTGGTCAAATGATATAACCAAGTGACATATAAAAACGAATACTTATAATAGTAAAATAGGAAAATAAAAAAGAATCATTATTATTATGAAAATTTCTCGTAATAATATTATTGATATTCAGATGAATTTTTAGGCTAAAAAGAGTACTTGATGCTAATATGAATTAGAGGATTAACTAAGGTCGTTGGTCTAATGAAATAAAACCTCTTGATTTTAGTTAGTATATTTTAACTCATTAACTAATTCATTATGGGATTGATTGTTTTCCATTTCAATCAAAACAATTTATTAGGAATATTTGGAAAGTTTATATATAGTTATAGTTCTAAAATGAACTTTTTATCGAGCAAGCATAAAAAATGACTTAGATCATTTTTTATCAAACTACATACCCTTTAACAGATTTTTGACTAGTCTCATTCAAGTTTTAAAGTTTAGGTGTATTTTTTTTCCAGCTTTTACTAAAAAAAGACTCAATTTATTAGGCAAAAGTTTACAAGGTATTTTATTACATGTAAATTACATGTAAATAAAATATAGAATGACTACAATAAAGGTGTTTTAGGTTCTTTATTTCTTTTGATTTCTATCCCATAGCAGATGAGATATAAACAACGAGAACTAAGAGTTCCAAACCAAAATTTTTTGGTTTTACAAAGAGTGTATGGAAAAATTTTGTTATTTTGAGTCATTTTTGATAAAATTTTCACAGATCTCTGACGTATCTAGATTTCTATTAAGAGAATCTTTTAGAAAAAAAATAGATAATAAATAAGATAAGAAATAATAATTCGTTTTGAACAATAGATGTCTTTCACATCCAACTATAACAAGGACTAACTTCTTCTTTTTTAAATGGCAGTTCCAAAAAAGCGTACTTCGATATCAAAAAAGCGTATTCGTAAAAATATTTGGAAAAGGAAAGGATATTGGGCGGCATTAAAAGCTTTGTCATTAGGGAAATCTCTTTCTACCGGGAATTCAAAAAGTTTTTTTGTACGACAAACAAATAAGTCCTAAAATATTATATTGGAATAATTTTGAATGGATTTGACTAAAAAAATTGGATCAGTAATTTATTAATTTCCTATTAATTAAATTATTATTAAATTAAAGTTAATATAAAATTAACAGTTGGCAGTTCCTATTCTAATCAATATGAAACAGACTCTTAATCGTATAAAAAGAATTCTTCTATAAAAATAAAAAAGAATAATTATTATTTTATAATTATTATTTTATAATTAATATTATAATTTAAAAATAAAATAATAATAAATATATAATATAATAATTAAAATGAATCAATTTTTATTTTATTTAATAGATTTTCATTCAGATTTTGGTGGTGGGGAGTCCTCTTTTCCCCATCGACCTTTACAAGTACAAGAATAAATAATGAAAAAAATTATATTTATCAGGAAGGGCAGATAGAATATTTTTAGTTGAAATTAATTCATTGTTCAAACTAATCCATTCCGTGTTAAAGACTTTTGGATCACTTTCTGACTTCTTCATTTTATTATATATTACTATACTTACTATATTCAATTCAATTTCTTTACCATATATATATCCAATTTTCAGTCCAATCAATAATCCATAAAAGAACTTAATTGTTGAGATATTATGTACAAGTGGCAATTTGGAGTAATCCAAAATAGACATATTTTAGATTCATTGATAAAATTGAGTTTGTGTTTCAAATGGAATTTATTAAATCAGATAAACTAGAAATAATGACAATAAAAGAAAAAGTTTTTTAGTCTATCGAAGAATTATATAGTTGCAAGAGTCGTATTTTAGAATCGGCTAAACTACGTCAAAGGCCTAAAACCAGACACCTTAAAGAAACTACTGAACCTTTATTTCACTCTTTTTTTCTTTACTAAAAAAACTTATTTGAGTGAATTGACTTGTTCAATCTCGACGATTGAATATAAATAGGTTATTATGAGTTCGAGCAAGCCGCTATGGTGAAATCGGTAGACACGTTGCTCTTAGGAAGCAGTGCTAGAGCATCTCGGTTCGAGTCCGAGTGGCGGCATACCATCTTTTAAAAGATATCAAATGGATCCTATAATAAAATTAAATTAAATTCCCAATTTCTATTTCTTAATTAATACGGGGGGGGGGGGGGGGGGGGGTACCCCGTTTTTTTCATTTTCATGATATTTTCAACTTTAGAGCATATATTAACTCATATTTCATTTTCTATTATTTCAATTGTAATTACAATTCATTCGATAAGCTTATTGGACAATCAAATTAGAAAACCATATTATTCGTTAGAAAAGGGGATGATAGCTACTTTTTTATGTCTAACAGGATTGTTAATAACTCGTTGGATTGATTCGGGCCATTTTCCACTAAGTGATTTATACGAATCATTAATTTTTCTTTCCTGGAGTTTCTCCCTTATTCATATAGTTCCTTATTTCAAAATAAGAAAATATTATTTAACAACAATAACTGCCTCAAGTACTGTTTTTACCCAAGGCTTTGCTACATCGGGTCTTTTAAATGAAATACATAAACCCACAATATTAGTACCCGCTCTACAATCGGAATGGTTAATAATGCACGTAAGTATGATGATATTGAGCTATGCGACTCTTCTTTGTGGATCATTATTATCAGTAGCACTTCTAGTCATTACATTTAGAAAACTTTTTTATAGTTCTAAAAGCAAGAATTTATTCAAATTAAATGGGGCATTTTCTTTTGGTGAAATCGAATACAAGAATGATAGAAACAATATTTTTCAAAAAAAATATTGTTTTCCTGTTAACAATTATTACAAGGCCCAATTGATTCAACAATTAGATTATTGGAGTTATCGTGTAATTAGCCTAGGATTCCTCTTTTTAACCATAGGTATTCTTTCAGGAGCAGTATGGGCTAATGAAGCGTGGGGATCGTATTGGAGTTGGGATCCAAAGGAAACTTGGGCGTTTATTACTTGGATCATATTCGCCATTTATTTGCATACTCAAACAAATACAAATTTGCAGGGGACAAATTCTGCAATTGTGGCGACTATAGGTTTTCTTATAATTTGGATATGCTATTTTAGGGTCAATCTATTAGGAATAGGTCTACATAGTTATGGTGCATTTACGTTAACCTCTAGTTAAACTAAAGAAAAGTTACAAACATACGGTATATATAAAACACTTTGCGTCAACCGGCGAGAACCATGTGAATCAAGTAGTGTACTGATTCACGCGGTTCTCGCAAAGACCAAGCGGATTGAGTGAAAATTCAAATTCATATTTTGTTTTTACTTTATTAATAAAATAAAAATACTTCTATTTTTTCTTTAAAAAAACTATCTATAAAAATAATTAGATAGAATACCTTCAACCTTGTAGCTACTAGAACTAAGATGCAAACTACGATGCCTATTAGTGCTAGAAAACCCAAACGCAAAGTGAACCATTCTGGTGCAACCCCCCCCCCCCCCCCCTGAGAAAATTATTGCATCAGACTCCACAACTAAGAACTCTAGAAGCAGAATTAGGGAATTATATGAGTCTGCAAGCAAGTCTTAGAAATGGTGGCTTGCTAATCAATGTCCTCCAGGATATAAATGGATGCCTAAGGATAGGACTAAAAATGTGACTACGAGCATTAGTGTGTCTTTACGTGAAACTGATGATTCGGATATCATAACTAACATGGAATCCAATTTAGCAAATGATCCATGGTGCTCTAATTCTTCTGCAGGTGATCTAGATAATTCTATTAATACTGGACTCCGAATGCACGAAGCACATGAAAGGGAATCTCAAGCTTCTAATTAACTTCGTGGAGAAGTTCCTGGGTACGGTCCGATTCGGAAATGATCAGTTTGCACCGATCCTAGGATATGGAGACTTGGTTCAGGGAAATATCACTATAAAAAAGGTTTACTACGTCGAAGGGCTCAATCACAATCTTTTATCGGTTGGTTAATTCTATGATGCGGATTTGGAGGTTGCTTTCAGAAAGAAGACATGTTTTGTTCGTGATTATGATGGGAATGACTTACTTACCGGTTCACTGGGGTACTGATCTCTACACCATTCACTACAAGACTCCACATCTTCAACTCCAATCTGTTTCATGGCTAAAGCTTCAATGACTCAAGCTTGGTTGTGGCATCAACGTTTATCTCATCTTAACTTTGATACCATCAACTTGCTTTCCAAGAAAGATATTCTGAGAGGCCTTCCTAACTTGAAATTCATCAAAGATCATCTTTGTTCTTCTTGTGAGCTTTGTAAAGCTAAACGGAGTAGTTTCAAGACAAAGACTACACCAAGCTCTAAAGGACGGTTAGAACTCCTTCATATAGATCTGTGTGGCCCCATGCGTGTTCAAGCCATCAATGGGAAGAAATATGTTATGGTAATTATCGATGACTACTCAAGGTACACATGGACCCTCTTCTTAAGGTCCAAGGATGAAACACCCGAGGTTCTCATTAACTTCCTTAAGTTGGTACAACGTGGTCTTCAAGCTGAAGTAAAAGTGGTACGTACTAACACAGGAACATAATTCTTGAATTCAACTCTGAAGAAATATTTTGAAGCCGAAGGTATTGAACATGAAAAATCTATTGCTCGAACACCTGAACAAAACGGAGTTGTTGAAAGACGTAATCGCACTTTAGTTGAGGCTGCTCGAACATTATTATCTGCTTCAAAACTACCACTATTCTTTTGGGCCGAAGCCGTATCAACCGCATGTTACACACAAAACCGTTCCTTAATTATCCCAAGACACGAAAAGACACCATATCACATAATTAATGATCGCAAACCTTCACTCAAACACCTTCATGTTTTCGGATGTACGTGTTACATTATTCGATATGGTGTAAATCCGGACAAGATGAAAGAGAAAGGTGATGCATGCATTCTATTGGGATATGCAACTCAGTCTAAGGTATATACAATGTACAATAAGAGAACAAAATTGATAGTCGAAACTATTCATATCAGATTCCATGAATTGCAAGAAATGGCACTTGAACAAAGCAGTTTAAGTCCCGATCCACAACGACAAAAGAATTTTGTGCACAACCGCACAGAATTCGGAACAAAAGACCACAGCAATGAACCGTCAAGTTCAAAGCTGGTTCCTGAACATGTTCCGAGAGCAGATATGACAGTGGATACGAAACTTGAAGAGTTGGAAATATTATATGGACCAATGTTTGATGAATATTTCACGGAGGAGAAACATGTTGTATCAAAGTCTTCCGCTATCACTCATGATAAGAATGATGATACCGATCATCGTCAAGAAAAGGATACAACTTCATCTACTTCAACACGGGTTGCTGCAGATTTACCTCCTCAGAATATCACTTCAACAATCGATCCTACAACACCCACAACTACTGCCATTGCTCCAGAGAACACAAATCAAGCAGACGATGCATTATCTGACGATGACAATTTTCACAACCCATTCGGTACACCGGTACACGAAACTGGAGAGTCTTCTACTCGCCATGTTGATCCGTCAAATATGCATACGTTCTATCAACGACATCCTTCAACACATCATTGGACCTGAGAACATTCTTTGGTTCAAGTAGTTGGAAACCTTTCACAACCTGTTCGTACAAGACGACAACTAGCCACCGATGGCGATATTTGTATGTTCGCACTCGTCGTGAGTACTGCTGAACCAAAAAACATCAAAGAAGCCATGGCTGATCATGCTTGGATTGAATCGATGACGGATGAACTTCAACAATTTGAAAGACTTAAAGTCTGGGAACTTGTTGACAGACCATACGATGTGATTCCTTTAAATCTTCGTTGGATCTGGAAAAACAAGATGGATGAAGAAAACACGATCATCAAGAACAAAGCTAGGCTAGTGGCTAAGGGGTATGGCCAGAAAGAGGGAATTGATTTTGACGAATCATTTGCAGCAGTTGATCGTATGGAAGCGGTCAAGATTTTCCTTGCTTATGCTGCACATAAGGGATTCACTATTTATCAAATGGACGTGAAGACATCGTTTCTTAACTGTCCTTTGAAGGAAGAAGTCTAAGTTACGCAGCCGAAAGGATTCATTAATCCTCATTATCCTGACAAGGTGTATCGTCTCCACAAAGCACCTTATGGACTTAAGCAAGCTCCAAGGGCGTGGTACGATGAGCTCTCGAAATTTCTGGTATCTAAAGGTTTCTCAAAAGGTTCCATTGATCTAACTCTGTTCAATTATAAATATGGGGATGACATTTTGCTTGTGCAGATTTATGTTAATGACATTATTTTCGGGTCTACAAACCCAAAACTTTCAAAATGGTTTGAAAAAGTCATGCACAAAAAATTTTAAATGTCAATGATGGGCGAACTAAAACTCTTTCTAGGAATTCAAGTTCACCAATCCCCAAGTGGTATCTTTATAAACCAAGCTAAGTATTGTCAAGAGATAATCAAATAGCATGGTATGACTTCATGTGACCCCGTTGGGACACCGTTATCAACCACATCGCTAGATGCTGACTTGGAGGGAAATGCCATAGATCAAACGAGATATCGTTTCATGATCGGCTCCCTCATGTACTTGACAACAAGCAGACCCGATATACCACATGCTACATGTTATTATGCACGTTATCAAGCACGACCCACTGAAAAACACCTCAAGGACGTTAAACGGATCATTCGGTACCTCAAGAATACCATTCATTTGGGACTCTGGTATCTGAGGGAAAGTGGTTTCTTTCTAACGGCCTATTCAGATTCTGATCATGCAGGGTGTCTTGGTATACGAAAAAGTACTTCTGGTGGTGCACAATTTCTAGGTTAAGATAAGCTTGTGGGATGGTCTTCCAAGAAGCAGGATTGCACGTCACTTTCATCAGACGAAGCGGAGTATGTGTCTTTATCTGCGTGTTGTGCTCAAGTTCTTTGGATGAGAACACAACTCACGGATTATGGCTTCCACTTTGATAAAGTACCTATGTACTGTGACTCAAAGTCGGCCATAGCCATCTCCTGCAATCCGGTACAACATTCCCGTACGAAACAGATCGATGTCAGATACCACTTCATAAAGGAACAAGTTGAAAGAGGTATCATTGAACCATACTTTATCGGAACGGATTACCAATTAGCTGACTTGTTTACGAAAGCTCTGTTGAAAGATAGGTTTGAGTACCTCGTTAGGCAAATTGGTATGAGATGTTTGACTCCAGCAGACCTGGAGATTCTGGCAAAGGTGTCTGCTTGATTTATCTATCAAACATCTTGTAAATATCTTTGAAAAAGCAAAATACAAAAATATAAAACATATAAAAACAAAACACAAAATTAAAAATCTTTCAAAATCCAAAAATATTCTTCTCGACATGTATTTCGGTATCGATAATATGGACGTGCCTAGAAATGTCGCTCAATAACGACACGGGTGTGTACATAAAGCTCGAATGAAAGTTGTAAATATTTTTCAAAACATGTCATTTCTTCTTTTAATGAAGGAAATTGTCTATTTTGGACCATATTTCCAAACAACGGGTAGAGCAATCTATCACGGGTTGAGCTTGTCACAAAACATTCAACGTTTTGAGCTCAACACTATGGCTTGTAATCACTTTCAGATTGCAACCCGGATCTATATTCATAGGGGAGTGTACGATTTCGTGGTCTTACCCTCAGTAAAAGAAGAGAAATCTTCTTACACTTGAGTGGATTCGTCAAAACATTCAACGTCTATGAACTCAAGTTTATGCTTTAGAAAAACCTTTTCGCCAAAAAGAAAAAGGATTTTTCAAAAAGCGTTGAACACAATTTTTTCAAGAATTTCTCAATGATTATTCAAAATCTTTCAAAAATTGTGTGTTCAACAACTCCCATCCTCAAAAAACGAAAGGTGGATCTGGATCATATCCTCACAATGAAAATTCAATTGGATCAATTTTTGAGGGGGAGCATTTCAAATTCATGTAAAGATTGACACATCTTTCTCCCAAAGATTTTCAAGACTATTTTTCAAAATATATTTTAATCAAATTTGGTATCTCTAATATCAAAAGATTTTATATATTAGAGATAGGGGAGAAAATGTGATTAAAATGTGATCTTATAAAGAATCAAGCACTTTAACTCTTACCTACATGTGCGAAACACTTTCGATTATCGATGCATATGTAAAGGGGGAGCATTTCTAAAATGACAAAACTATCAAGGTGTTAAAAGTTTTTCAAACACTTTGATAATTTTTTAAAAAGTGGTTTTATGGTTACGATCAAATACCCACACCATCTCTAATTCACGACGTTATTGGTGTCAAAAGGGTGGTTAGGTTTAAGTCCTATCATCCAACCAGAACCGGAGGGATCTTCCCAAGGACAATCCAATAGATTATTAGAAGTCCTTAGGAAAGATGGAGTAGAATGTGAACGTAGCTGAATGCCGACTAAGTACTGATGATAGCACTGGAACAATCACAACAAGGTGCTATTAATGATGTCTTGGTAAGCATTGAAGGGGTTGAAGAATGAAAAAGAAATGTAAGGATAAAGGGTGTAAAGAAAGAAGCCCTCCATACAACTTAGGCAGAAACCAAGTCAACACATCATGAAGACAACTCATCATGAACCCAGTGATGTATGCACAACCCTTTCCCTAGCTACTCAAGCTTCTCTCAAAAGAAGTTTGTTTTATTGTCATGGAGATCAACATGACATCTATTGACTTTTTCACTACGAGATAGTTGATATTGAATAGGTGGCATTTGCTCTAGCCTCCGACCACTAAAAGTGCACAAATCGAGTCTAGAGCCTAGAGATCAATCAAATGTCATTAGGACACACGGAATGACGATAAAGAGAGTCCTACGCCATATCCTTGTGATATTTCTAGAACACTCAGCTTGATACTACTCAGTATTCACAATGATGAGTGGAAATCCTTCTAGTGTTAACATCAAACAGCACTGCGGTAGGTCATATGTGAGATTCTTTATGAATTAAGCATATGTAGAACTGAAAAGCAACAGTGGTTTGATTTTGAATTGATTCAAACTCGTTTCAGGTTTCTACGCAATATCTTTATGGTCTTTCTAGAACATTCAGAGTGATATTTATTAATATTCATAGTGACGAATGGATTCTAGCGTTAACATCAAACAGCGCTACGGTAAGTAACTTGCGAGATTCTTATGAATCAAGCTTGTGTCAACTTGAAAGCAACAATGGTAAGATTCTTAATGAATCAAACTTGTTCCAAGAATTTTAATTGACGAATTTAATCAAGCGGATATTTATCCAATTGATTCACTCTTTATGTTCGTAGTCTCGCTTTGAGACGATCGAGTAAAGAGAACGGCTAGTACTGCCGCGAAACCCTGTCAAGGAGATTCTTAATTAAATCTACCTAATCACAGGTATGGTATCTAATATCGTATAACGATCTTCACCGACCGGAGGTAAAACACTACCGATTTAGGACGAATGTCAAAGCAGTTCAGTCCGTGTCTATGTTTTGTCTCAAGAAGGTGGCGTCATGGTGTACTCAGCAAAGTCAAAGATTCAAAACCACATGCTCATGCTTAAAGACATATTCAACAATTAATAGTGTGAGAATGTTAATGAAGACACAAGATCGCAAGATGGCAAAGTTTAGTCAAGGATGATTTGAAGATCTCAAGATTAAAAGACAAAGTCGAAAGACAACGACAAAGGCTCAAAGATCACAGCATGAAAGATAAAGACTACTATTACACGTTCAAGACTCATTTATGGCGAGATTAGTAATCTCTATAAATCTCCAAATGACAAAGGGTAATGACCTCTTATTGGGGGAGATTGTTAGCCTCAAAATATTGAGTCAAACAAGAATGCTCGGTCATATGTTAATTATGTATTGTATATTAGAACGTTGTAATAGGTAGTAGATTAGTCGTGTTATACGGGCTTAACTTTAGGCTAAAGCTCATTCATAAGTATCTAAAGCCCAAAAGGAAAGCCCGGCCCATTAGAATATAGTCCATAAGCAAGCCCGCATGTGGGTGGACTATATATACCCTTCCTAGCATGTTAGGAAGGGTGTTGGTCATTTTCATTTTTCATCTCTCTAATCTAATCCTCCAAAAGTTCCAACCATTCTCTCTACTTTCTCACTACTTTCTCTTTCTAGAATTCATTTATCTTATACCTTTCTTTCTTGTTTAATCATCACAAATGATGGGACACCAAGTAAAGAGAATGGCTAGTACAGTCGCGAAACCCTGTCAAGGAGATTCTTAATTGAATCTACCTATCACAGGTACGGTATTTAAGTATCGTATAACGGTCTTCACCGATCGGAGGTAAAACGCTACTGATTTCGGACGAATGTCAAAGCCATTCAGTTCGTGTCTATGTTTTGTCTCGAGAAGGTGGCGTCACGGTGTAATCAGCAAAATCAAAGATTCAAAACCACATACACATGCCTAAAGACATATTCAAAAACTAATAGTGTGATCATGTGGATGAAGACACAAGATCACAAGATGGCAAAGACAAGTCCAGGATGATTTGAAGATCTCAAGATAAAAAAGACAAAGTCGAAAGACAACGAAAAAGGCTCAAAGATCACAGCATGAAGGAACAAGACTACTATTACACGTTCAAGACTCATTTATGGCGAGATTAGTAATCTCTACAAATCTCCAAATGACAAAGGGTAATGGCCTCTCATAAAGGGTAATGACCTCTCCTTGGGGGATATTGTTAGCCGCAAAATATTGAGTCGAACAAGAATGCTCGGTCAAACGTTTATTATGTATCGTATTTAAGAACGTTGTAATAGGTAGTAATGCCTAAAAGCATAGCCCGACCCCTTATCATATAGCCCACTATGCCACATGTAGGCAAGGCTATAAATACCTCTCCTTACATGTAAGGAGAGGTTGGTTGGTTCATTTTTGTTATTCTTATCTATCTAATATTAACTAAGTTTCACACACTTCTCTCTCTTTTCTCTCTCTACTTTATCTCTCTAGAATTCATCTATCTTCTACCTTTCTTTATTGTTTAATCATCATATTATATGGGACAACGTTAAATAAATTAAGAGTTAAGTTAAACGAACGTTATGGAATTAAATAGAAGAAAATAAGGATACGGAAAATTCCGGAAGCCATCTTTAGGTACGCTTAGGTCGGCGGTTACAAGGGCAAAAGGAGAAGAAAGTAAAGATTTTCTTTCTTAAATTGTTTACGTTTTCTAGCCTATATAAACAACCCTTCAGCCTTCATAATTTTTCCATCCCTCTTTCTTCTTTCCTGCGATCAAACAAAAAGGCAAACACCTTTTATAAGGTTCCTTTTAACCTCTTGGTTTTGATTTCTTGAATCTAGTCCTAGCCCCTCTCTAGGGTTGTTGGGTAGATTATTACACAAGCGTAGAAGCTTCGTATATACGTGATTAGACTCACGGTTAGCCCGTCGCATTACGTGTGCACAAGAGCGTAGTATAGTTTTACATTAAACTATATCTTGGTATTGTTCTTCATAAACCCTAATTGGTGATCTTGTGGATCTTTGCTAGGATAAAGGTATGTAACCCTAATTCGATTAGTTATAATTGTGTTATTATGATCTTGTTAAATCACTTCCGCTATTACGTGCTTTGATCTTTGCTTATGATTAGATAATTGTTATGAACTTCATAAACCATCAGTGGCATCGAGAGCCGTTTTAACATGTTATAATTATCGAGATCTAAAGTTTTTTTTTAAGTAATGGTGATATGAGTTAAAATTACATGTTGTTTTTTAGGTTTTAACAAAATTAGGTTTTTGTTTTTTTTCTTTTTAAAAATCGGCCTAGCCGAATTTTTTATAAATTTTTTTTTGTAAACCCTAAAATTACATGGTATAATCTTTAGATGTTTGCATGGATTAATTGTTATGTCATGTATGGTTACGATCCATAGTATTTTAATTGTTAAGAGTATGTGGAGATCCGTGATGAACATGCATGTTTTTTCACGGATCATATGATTTTATATGCTATTTGCTTTATTTGATTCAAAGTTTTTAAAAGTAGGGAAGACTTTTATGTTTATAAAACCCTAGATTTTATGTTCTTTGAATAAATTGTTATGCATGTTTGATTTAGTTTTTTTGTACCTACTTGTTTCATGCGTTTTTTTTGTATGTTGTAAACAAGGGTAATTTTTTCCAAGGAAAATAATATGGACTAAATCATAATCAAATTAATGAATTGTTTTGAGATCTAAATTACATAGAATTACGTTGATTGATAATTTGCAATGATAATTTAACAGCCTACTCCTTTTGACAAACTATAAAGTGGGTTTGACGCACCGCTGGTCATGTACCCGGTTAAGGAAGGAGGTGCTATGCCATTAGTCGCTGAACGAATTCCCGGCTCGCCTGTGCGTCAAATTAAAATTACCGACGGTTATCTTTTGCATTATATCTTAAGGTTGATTTGCCGCAAATTCACATCCAAAACACAATGAATAAGGTTACTGCTTTGTGCTTTAGTTGAGTTCTAGAAAAAGTACGGTGTGAACAATTGTGGGTAAAGTCTTTAATTGGTTTAACCAATACCTCAAATTGTGAATTATGACGAAAATTTTGACTCACCAAAAGGTTTACTAAAAGTTTTTATTAAACTTATGCTATGGGGATGTATGCATGCTTCTCCATACATGATTTTGACACCAAAATCAATATCCTTAAATTTAAGTCTTATGCCATTTAATTGACGAACACTTGAAGTTACAATTGTCGTCATATGAGATTTTGGACGATGTTTTAATGGAGAGAAAACTTCATGACTGAATAAGATTGCACATGAATGTTTTACGTTCTTTAGATTAGTCGACTTAATTGAGTTACTCAGTGAGATCTGGAAACTTAAGGCGTAAAGTAGGGATAAAAACATGTTTACAATGCAAAATGACTTTTGGCAATGTAAAACCCTAAAATATCTAGAAATTGCAAATTTGTTTGTCAATTATTGTTCGACAAGTTACCGTGTTGAATACATTTGTCACTAGCAGATCAACTGATGTGATAAGTTTATGTCAATATGGATTCTAGTTTCAAGGAAATACTATGGTTTTTCTTTATTACCGGGGTAATTTTATTTTCTTGAATGGTATTATCGAAAATACTAATATTTGAACTTATTTCTGTAGAAATGGCTCAACCCAAAAACAATATGACTATTAGTTCTGCGTTCAAAGTTTTCTTTGATCGTCCTAAACTTACTGGCCCAAACTTCAATGATTGGTATCGCTCACTAAGAATTGTCTTGAGAGTAGCGGGTACTATCGATATCTTGACTACTCCTTATCCTGAGGATCTTGCTAAAGGAGCATCTGATGCGCAAAGGCTTGAACACGCTGCTAATGTTAAGAAGCACTCTGAGGTGGCTGCCTTAATGTTAGGAAAAATGGCTCCTCCACTTTAACAAAAGTATGAGCTATTTTCACCAAAAAGAATGCTTGATGAGCTCAAGGCTATGTTCAAAAAGGCGCAAGCTATGGAGATCTACGACTTGGTAGATGCTTTGCATAGTTGCAAGCAAGCTCCTGGAAAGTCTGTAAGTGCCCATTATATGGAAATGAGGGGTTATATGGAACAACTCATTGCACTAGGAAAACCCTATGATCATAATATGGCTATCAACTTGATTAATAGGTCCCTTAACAAGGACTTCAATGATTTTGTTCGAAACTATAATATGCATTTCATGGGGAAGACAGTTACTGATTTGCATGCAATGCTCGTTGACTATGAAAAAGGGTTAGAGGACAAGGCATCTACTTCTACTCCTTCTGTGCTTTATGTACAAAAGGGTAGAGTGAATAAGCCAAAACCGCAAGTGAACAAGAAGAAAGGCAAAGGCAAGGGTGATTAAGGTAAACAAGTTGCGACTTATTCTAAACCTAAGCAAAACTTTGTCAAGAAGAATCAATCTCAGAAGGATGAGACTTGTCACCATTGCAAAGCAAGTGGTCACTGGAAGAGGAACTGCCCTCTTTATCTCAATGAGTTGCGAGAAATAAAGAAAAAGGCTGAGCTTAGTGCTGCAACACCTTCAGGTAACTTATTTATGATAGAGTTATTTAATCTTACATACAAATCAAATTCCTGGGTATAAGATACGGGATGCGGTATTAACATTTGTAATACACAGCAGGGATTTGAGTGGGAGAGTAAGCTTACCTATGGGGAACAATTTCTTCAAGTGGGCAATGGCGCACAAGCATCGGTTAAAGCCATAGGAACATTTAATCTAGTTTTACCTTCGGGTTTAGTACTGAGTTTAAATAATTGTCATTATGCACCTATAATTGTTAGGGGTGTTATTTCCTTTTCGTGTATGTTGGATCTTGAATTTATTCACACTAATAACATAATTTATGTTTTCAAAGATGGTTTATTCTATTTTGATGCAATTTCTGTGAATGGTGTTTTTGAAATTAACATGCGTGATAATAATTCCAAGAGAAAAAATAATTCTGTTTTCTAGCATGAATAAGAAGAGAAAGTTAGACAAGAACTCTTCTTATCTTTGGCATTGTAGACTTGACCATATTGGGAAGACTCGCATACAAAAGCTTCAACGTGAAGGTATTTTGGAAAATATCAATGATGAATCATTTGATAAATGTGAGTCTTGTATCTCTGGAAAGATGACCAAGAAACCTTTTAATAGCAATATTGAAAGAGCTACTAAACTACTTGGTTTAAAACACACTGATGTGTGTGGACCACTTAGACATGTGTCAAGGAAAGGTGCTAACTACTTCTTAACATTTACGGATGATTATAGCCGATATGGTTATGTTTATTTACTTAAGCATAAACATGAGGTATTTGAAACATTCAAAGTGTTGAAAACGGAAGTAGAATTGCAACTAGGAAAGAAGATTAAAGATCTTCGTTTTGATCGAGGTGGTGAATATTTAAGTCAAGAGTTTAAAGATTATTTAAGTGAGAACAGAATTGTTCAGAAACTTACTTCTCCATATACTCCACAACAAAATGGTTTATCCGAAAGGAGACATCGTACATTATTGGATATGGTGCGATCTATGTTTAATCTTACAACTTTACCTTTATCCTTTTGGGATTATGCTCTAGAATCTTTTGTTCATATTATGAATATGGTTCCCATAAAGAAGGCTGATAAGACACCATATGAACTATGACATGGAAAAAAATCCATATTTGTCTTATTTAAAGATTTAGGGTTGTGAGGCTAATAACTGGTTTTACCCAAGTATAAAAAGTTATCGTCCCAAGTCTTTTCGAATTGATTACTAGTAGAAAGTGCGACTCAATCGTTCTTGGTGGAAAATTAAATGGTTTGGTTATCTATTTTAACCTAAAAGTAAATATGAAAATGTCGTTGAGTAAAATAAAAGCTTAAAAAAAATTAAACTAAAAATTACTAGAAAAACACTTGGTAAAAACAGAGATTTCGGGAAGCGTGCAATTTTTGGAAATTAAAACGTAATGAATTAAAAACTTGAAAACTTGGTAAAAATAAACTTAGACAAAACTCCTTTAAAAATAACACTAAGTAAAAATGCGGGAAAAATTAAATTTGAAATTTAAATAAAATATAAAAACGAAAAATGAAATAGGATCGCAGTCAATGCGATCGTGGTCCTTGATCGTATCATGGATCGTAATCAATGCGATTGTAACTCGTGATCGTACTCCACCACGATCGTGACTTTAGATCGTACTCCCAGTGATCGCAGCCTACGATCGTAGCACTCGATCGCAGCCTAGATCGTAGTATAAGGGATCGCACTCAATGCGATCGTAACACGTGATCGCACCCAAGGCAATCGTAGCCACGGATCGCACTCAAGGATCGCACCCACGATCGCAAAAAGTGATCGTGGTGTGGATTATGGAGTGTGATCGTAGTGACGATCGTACTGGGTGATCGAAGTAATGGATCGCAAGTAGAAACCCTAGGGGTTTATGCGATCACACTTACTTGATCGTAACTAGTAAAACCCTTAAGCATAATACGATGGAAATCAAAGAGCAAATAAGCCGAAAATGAATAAGCCAAAATAAGCAAGATGAATAAGAACTTAATCAAATCTTAACCGAATAAAAACAAGCATAAACTTAAAACCTTTCAAAACACAAATTAAGCAAACTTTATAAATCAAACTTTAAAAACACTAAACTTTTAAGAAAACTTAAAAGCCAATAAGCTAAATACGAAATAAGCCAAAAAGCATAACAAGCCTTAAGCTTAATCGTATAAGAACTTATATAGGGATAAAAAGATGAACTTTTTAATCATATAAACATCAAAATCAAACAAGAATCAAGAACATTTCGGATCAAAGATAAACCAAAATCAAGAAAGGTAGAAGAAGATTAAAGATTAAAAGCTTAAACTTGAACTTTTGATTAATGAATTCCAAATACAAAGATGAAATAAAGCTTAAATTTGAAAGAAAAGATGAAGTTTTAGTGAGAGAAAGGTAAACACTTTCTCTCTCTAAAATGAAAACTACAAAAAAGAAATAAACTAGCTAACCACCCTCCTAATGTGTTTAGGAGGGTATTTATAGGAGATGGGGAGATGCATGTACTTCCTTCCTTCTTTCTTTCTTCTCGACTTTGTCGATGTAAATTGAACTTGTCTTGTAATTTTATTCTTCTATTAGACTTGAGTTCTTCGACTTCATTAAACTTCCGTTTTTAGACTTTTTCTTTGATAAATCTTCAGAATAGGCATTGGACTTCCGTTGTTTTTGCACTCTTGATCTTTTGACTTCGTCTTTTCTCGTTTTCTTCAATAAAAGCCCGTGATAGCCCATGTTTTCTTCCTCTTTCATCTTTTGGTCCTAAAACACAATAAAACACCAACCACGCATAATTTCGACTTTTATGACATAAAATATACGTTTTGGTCTTGTTATTATTGGAAATAAGTGGTAAAAAGAATAATTTTTTTCACACTTATTAAATCCTCTACACTTGACCATTGCAATGCCCTCATGCAATGCATTAATTTCAAAGCACGGTTTACATTTTTCATCATAAATAGCCTACCTTGGCCTTTATTAAAATTTAAACTTTAAGGAAATTAAAAAGATAGAAATACAAAACAAGTAAAGAAATCAAAGACTTACATTGGGGTTTTGGCAGCCATGAATGTTTATCATCCTCAAGTTTCACGTTCTCTATACCAAGCTTAAAAACGAGATCATTGTTATTATAAGTTAGCAGACTAACACGAATTCATGTGGGACAATTATTTACTTAGACTCCCTTATTACTAGGTGTATCTCTTATATTTTAATATTGTCTTGAATGATCATGAGGATGCATTGTTTGACTTATTTCGATAGTTATTTAGGCTGAAAATAAAGTGGGACGATTTACGCAATAGTTAGCTAAAGGACAAAATCTTTTTAAACTGCTTCTCGGAACCTCTTAAAGTTCATATCTTGGCATAACTCGCTTCACGATTTGAAACCTTTCTCGGACCGATATTTGGAAGCAACTTCATACTTCGAATCTTGAGAGTCGTTCTTGAAATTATGGTCTTCTCTTCATAATAGGAATTTCTTCACTTGAACTTTTTGAGAGATTTTTCATATTTGGACCACGACTTCTTCATTTTTCTCCAATCTTTATTTTGGACTTTGATATACATCGATCCGCCTCCTTTTAGGACTTCGATCTATTTATCCTCATACCTTGCTAGGGTCTTTTCGGATAGACTTCTCCATGATCTTCAGGGGAGTATTTGCTTTTCGTCGTGTGTCTCGATCCTTCATCTTGATTTTCGATAAATGATTCTTCACATCACTTGGGATCTTTAGCAACAAAATGTAGGCCTCATGCCTTGTTAGGGCCTTTTCGGACTCGCCAATCTTCGCATCCCGCTTCAATAAGTTATGCCTTGGCTATGAACTCTAATTAATACCGAGCAACTTTTAAACGATCTTGTGATAGAAGCTAAGTAACTTTTCAAATCGTACAACCTTATTTATTGCAAATAAATTATTTAACAAGCGATGGGAGAAAAATCTCATAATCAACTCACATAAATTCATGAAAGAATACCAAACTTATAATTGACTCTATCATCTCTCGTTCTCCATAATTTAAAATCTCAAGGAATGAGACTCGTGGATGCTTAGCCTATTAAAACAAAGTTTTGGGATTTCGAGTCATCTATAGGATCTTGCAAACTCTTAGACTTTTTCAAGTTTAGAATTCGCATTTTAAAGTTCCCTTGATAAACGACTCTCTAGGATCAATTATAGGAACTTGCGAAAAGTTCTTGTTCTTAACCCGTGAGAGTTAAGACTTTCGCGTTTTAAAGTTACCTATATAAAAGCCTAGCAAAACTTGACTTAAACACGTTAAGGATACTAGCTAGAGTAAACTTGGATAAGTAAACTTGGGTTGAGTCAAAAGATTCACAACGTTGAAAAATTAAAACCACTTTATTAAACTTTATTTTTAGCAAGGAAAGAAATTAACTATAACAAAGGTAAATACAACTAGGCCAAAATACATTAAAAATTTTGAAAAATGTCGAAAAATCAAATTTTTCGGTTAAAATGAGGACAAATTCATGGAAAAGCCCACTTCCTTCGATAGATGTCCCCCCTACACTTGATATAATCATTGTACTTAATGTTTAAGCATGTGGGAGTAAACTCCCCTACACTTAGGACATTGTGCACGTTGTTTAAATCTTGCTAAGGGAAGGACAACTATAGTGATTTCAATGTGAACATATAAGATATGAAATATTGAATCACGACAGATTAGGATAGTAAAAGTAGTGTTTTACCACACCTTTAGGAAAAGGAGGTAAATAGGGAAAGTATTAAGTACGACGATTTAGGAAAACCGTGTACTAATGACCCAAATGAAGTTCGTTTCACAAGGAGGTATATGTGTGTGACTAAGATTTAACAAGATTTTAGATTAATATTTGAGAGCAGG
Source organism: Glebionis coronaria (assembly GCA_025667525.1). Classification (NCBI taxonomy): domain Eukaryota; kingdom Viridiplantae; phylum Streptophyta; class Magnoliopsida; order Asterales; family Asteraceae; genus Glebionis; species Glebionis coronaria. Next base: position 76,139 of record JANFOE010001250.1, on the reverse strand, counting down.
GGATGAGAAAATAGAATGACGAAGACGTGAAATTAATTACTACGACGACTAAACGTAAAACCGTAAAAAGAGATAAAATAAAAATTAATTCTAAAAATTCCCAAAAATTACCAAAAATCAAATTAAATAAACTAAGAGTTTACCAATGATCAAAACTTTTTCAAACCTTTTAATTAATTAAATATTAATTTTTAAATGCTAATTAAAGCCCTAAAAATCAAATTAATTATCAAAAAGCCCAAATAAAGATTTTTCAATTGGTAAACCTCTAAAATAACCTAAAAAGATCAAAAACTATTTTTATAAAATTTTAAACTAAGAAGAACTATTTAAAATGATTTAAAACTATTAAAACTTAAAATAATTATAAAAATTAATCTAATGATGATAAAATGAATCTATAAGTTGCAAAAATCCTATTTTAATGTATTAAAGCTAAGAAAAATATAAAAAGTGCAAAAATGTGAAATTTGAAAAATAATAATTAAATAATATTAAAATAATATTAAAAATCCAAAAATTATAAAAATTCTAAAAACTTGCAAACTGGTTTATTTTAACCTAAATAATCAGAAAATGAAAGTGAAATTACAAAAATACCCCTAATGGGCCCCAAAATGGGTTAAAACCAAAAACAGTCAACCTTAATGGGCTTTTGGGCCCAAAAATTCAAACTAGGCCCAAATGACCTGGAAAAGCCCTATCTGACTCAAAATTTAATTCTAAACAAAAAAGTTTGAAGGCCCAAAAGCTGGTTTTGAGCTTATCACAGCTTATAGAGCAAACAACTTATTCTTATTGGGCCAATAAGCCCATTAAGCAATAAGCCAATGCCATAAGCTCTGCTTAAACACACAACCTTATTTTGAGATGCCTAAGAGATCTGTGAAAAGAAAATTTGAAAAAGCACACTCAATAAGCCAGAAATATGCCAAGAAAAATTTCACAAAAGGACAAAATAGTCGACTTAGAGTTCTAGACCACCTCAGGACTTGATTCAACTTGCAAAAGACTCTAAACAACTTAATTAAGACAAATTAATCAAGAAACGTTCAATAAGTAAAGCCAAATAAGCTGGACAAGCCAATAAGCACTTAAAAAAAGTCAGATGAGTTGGTTTTCTAGTCAAAGCCTAAAGTCAACCTTCCAAATGCTCCAGTATGAACAAATGGGTCAAATAAGGAGCACCTATTACAAAATTAAAGTTGTTTCAAGTTTGAATAAGCTAGAATAGCTTATTGATAAGCTGAACACCGAATTACACTAGCAGGGGGAACTTTCAGTAGGAACTGGTTCCCACTGCTTTGACTTTTTGACCTATTATTTGTGAGAGATTTACTATGATTTGATGGAAAACAAAGGTGACCTTACAACCAGTGAGTTGTAAGGAGTAATAATCAAGCAAATAATCACACTTCGAATAAGCTAATAAGCACAGAATAAGCCAACAATGCCCAGATATGACACAGACCTAACAAATAAGCAGTTATGCACTCTTAAGCAGTTTTAGCATGAATAAGCAAACCAGAATGAACCAAAAGCATACACAAGTTATAATAACTGTTAATAAGCACAAACAAACTTATATCAATCACTGAATCAAAGATTACAAGCAGATCAAAGCATATGCAGGTTACTGATTATGAACTTCAAGAACACAAATGCTTTTTCTGATATAGATGACCACAAATCTAATTTCAACACTCAAATCCTACTTCCCTGGTTATATTAACTTAGATTTAACACTTGTTAACCCTATTCTATGATTAGATCTTGGTGTCCTTTATATCTCAGCCAATATTACCAAGTATTCAAGATTTTATAGCCTATTTTTGGATCTAGGTGTTAATAGCCACAAAACTTGCAGATAACCAACACTTAAGAACAGATAAGCATGTACAAACTCAATAGAACCAAGTACCACAACAAAGGAGGCCTTAAATCCTTTTGAATTAGTTAACCCAAACACCCCTTTGGAATCTAATTTTGCAATCTTCCAAAGGATTGTTATGATTCAACCTATCAAACAAGATCTAATCCACCCTAACAACTCTTATACAACCTCAGAAACAAAAATCAAGAATAAAAACACAAATTCACAATAAAACATGCATAATCACCAAAAATTCAATGTAAATTCAGAAAAATGAAAAGGGAGAGAGATGCAAACCTCGAAGACTTACATCCAAGCCTTGGAATGTTTGAGCTGAGGTGCTAGCAAAACAAGCACCAGCTTCCTTGTACCTGCTAAGATCAACAAACCACAATGATGAACAAATAATATGAAACTTGATCTTTTTGAAACACAAGCTTTATCACTTAAAACCTTGCCTCAAAAACCATCAAAACAGATAAATGGAACTCAGATATTATCTTTTGAAACACCAAACATTTATCAAACACAAAGAGAAATCATAAATTTTCAGAAAATCAACTTTTATTTAAATAAAAAGGAATTATAAAGATTAAAGATAAAATCTGGAACAAGGGACTCTCACAAGTTGAGGTCTCCTTATATAGGACTAGTAGACGATTCTAGAATGCTGAAATACATGAAAACCCTAGTTGTGAAATCTTAAAAATACCCTTGAGTGCTTGATGGAGTTTGATGTTTGTGAGCTGTCCAAATGCATCAGGGATGCTCATTTTAGCTTTGGGGTTAAGCTAAGAGTCTAAGCTATTGATTTGGCCATGTTAGATTCCTTGGAGAGTAAGTTGTGATGTGATAGGTGGACGAGGTTGAGTGTGGGGTCACTTGGGTAATGGGATTGAGGGTTTTGTGTGTGGGATGGGTTTCTGCTTGTGTGAATCAAGCGTGTGTTAAGGTAATGGCAATTTACCCTTTGTTTTAAGTAGGGTAAATTCTGGGTGGATGAACATGAACAGTGGTAACTTTTGATCCGAAAAAGTTGGGTTAATGTGTTTGGCGCGTGTTTGTGCTAGTTTGAACTTTGAGAAATGGCACAATAAGTCCTTGTGTTTTGGTTAAGTGTGTATATCATGTTTTTAAGCCATAAAACCCGTTTTCCTTTGTTGTTAAACTTTCAAAGTTTATAGTTTTGCCACAAAACTTTGGTAAAAGGGTTTCAAGGGTTGTTTTTGCCATTTTTGCATATTTGAAGGACTGATTTTGGACTTTCTTGGTCTTAAAATTTCTTCATTGGTTCTTTGACTTCACGAGGGACCATAATTGACAATTTAGAATTGTTGAGGGACTAAACTTGCCAATTCTTCAAAGTTGAAGGACCATTTTGTAATTTTGACAAACTTAAGGGACCAAACTTGTAATTATGAATATACAAGGGTTTTAAGTATCATTTCTTCATAAATTGAGGAACAATCTTGTACATCTTCAAGTCTTCAAAGGTTTTTCTTGGATAAATCATGAACTAGGTTCCGGTTCTTTGTACGGCTTCGTTTCTCGTGTCCATTTTCCTTGTTTCTTGTGATCTTTTGTCTTTTTCACGATATCCATACCTAAAACACACAAGTAAATAAATACAAGCATATATATGGTATTTTATGACATTTTAATGCATTTAAAGCCCGAAAAGAACGATGAGATCATGTATAAAAGCCATCTCATCACTCCCCCATACTAAGCCATTGTCGTGCCCTCATGCAATGCTAGAATAAAGTATCTAAGCATCACCAAATTTCAATTTTATTACCCTTTATTTAAAAGTAAAAGACTTGCAACAAAACTACAAAGATGTGTAAATACATAGTGTATGATTTTCATCACGAATGTGACTTTTAGGGTCAATGAATAGAAACAAGTAAATGTCTCTTAGAGTAAATTTCGTCATCCTTGATTGTCATACATCCCATGCTAAGTGCAAAAACGAGATCATTGTTGGTACAAGTCACAATGCTAATACTACTCATACGTCCAAATTGTGTAATACTTTTTCTCCCCGCAATCCTAGTTATTATAAAAGGAAACGGGTTACTAGAATTTTTTAACTATTTGTCATGGATCACAAGTGATTCATATTGACTTATTTGAGTATTTATTAGTCCGAAAGTAAAGTAGCACGATTTAATCGATAGTTAGCCGAAGGACAAAATCTTTTCAAACGGCTTCTCGTGTATCTCCTTAAGTTCATATCTTGACATAACTCATTTCACGATTTGAGACCTTTCTCGAACCGATATTTGGCATGTACTTCATACTTCAAATCTTGGGAAGACGTTCTTGAAAATACGGTCTTCTCTTCATATTTTGGAATTTCTTCACTTGACGTTTTTGAGAGATTCTTCATTTTTGGACCACGATGATATGAGCAAAAACTCATATCAATTTATCAACAAATCACCCTAAAACACAAGAAAAATACCTAAACTTTGTGCTATAAAGCAGAATTATGTGGTATGTTTTGTGTTTGTGTGCAAATAGGTAAGAAGGATGCATTTTCAAGCAAACAAGAAGAAAATCAAGTTAATTAGATGAAAAAGACAAAGAAGGATCAAGAGTGACAAGAATTTGAAGAACAAGGACCTATCTTGACAATCTGCTAAGGATGAAGTACTAAAAGCGTAAATATGACAAAGTCAAGATAAAAGTCAAACATGGTCAACTCTTTAGTCAACTAAGTCAAAGGGATAAATTGTGTTCAAGAATGAAGTTTGAAGGACCATTTATGCCAAAGAAATGAAGATTTTAGCTTAAAATACAAATCTGCCAAAGTAAGGGGTTAAAACTGCCAAAGATACTTCAAAGTTTGGATCAATCCATGTGAAAGAGCTTTTAGCCAATCAGATTGCAAGGAAGAAGGAATTTGGATTGCCAAACAAGCGCCAGCTGGCCACTAACTTCGTTTGGCATTTAATGACCGTATCCCAACAGTGCAGCGCACTCAACCCTTCTCAACCAATAACAGCACGCCATGCAATAATCACTTTTATCCAAATTGGATAACGATCTGTGTGCTTCCCTCTTAACCAACCACAACTGGACACGTGTTCATCTTCTTCAACAAAGAACCCAGGGACGGTATTGAGCTAGAATGCATTTCAGAAGAAGTTATAAACATCAAAGTTGATCAAAATCAAGAGACAAATACAACCCAACAATTCAATTAACATGAAATCATTTAAATCAAAAATCCCAAAAGTGTTCTTCACCTGCAAAATTCAATCAAGCAGAATTGTCCACGTGGAAGCTTGGGATTGGATGCAACACGTCACTCTCCCTCACCAACTCTCATCTGCATTCTATAAATACCCTAGATAGCTTTCATTTCTTGTAATGTGGAAAAGTGTGAAAACACACACACTTTTTAGTTTTCTCTCATCTCAGTTAGTTTTAGCATAACAACTCAAGAGACTGACAATCTCTTGAGTCTGTTATTAGTTGTAACCAATTTACCAGCTTTGTAACCACTTTTCAAATTCAATAAAGAAAATTCACATTCATCTCTATCATCTACTGTTCATACCTTGAATCTTGTTCTTATTGTGTTACTGTTAGCTTATTATGATCATATCTGATCATGATTAGCTAGGTTTTGGAGATATTGTAGTTGTTGGAGTGTTCTGTTCATCCAGTTCTAATCCTAGTTGATTTTGAAGATTTCAAGTTCATTAATGGAGATTTAGATGATGGTAGTTGTTGATTAGTAGATATTTGGTTTATTCTAGTGCTAAGGTGGTGGTTTAGCACTAGCTAGAAAGCTCAGCGCTTCTCTACTCCCCAATGGAGGCCTAAGCTAGAAGGTTTCAAGTTCTGAGTTCTTGTTCCACTAAAGTGTTGTCTGCCTGTTCAATTCCTAGTTAATCCTTGATTGAATGCATGATAAAATGTGTTTAGCTAGTATTTGATCTGATCTTAGTGTTTTAGTAGCTTAATTGTAGCTTAATTCTTGCTTAGTAGCCTTATACTTGTTCTGCTTTCAGCTTAATCAGTCATTTCAGCTTATTAGATCAATTTGAGTGTTAGCCTTTTAAATTTTTTGTAACTGGTTCATTTCCATTTCATTTGGCTCATTGAACTTAGTCTGATATCACATTTCATTCAGTTTAGCCAATTGCCTTTAATACTTTCATAAAAGTTTGTTAGAGTTCAGTTAAGTAGTGTTTGGAATTAGCTTGCAAGTTGTTTTCTAGTGTTAGTATTTGGCCAATTCTAGTTCCTTTTCAGTCATCTAGTTATTGCATAATGATTTCAGTCATTTTCAAGTCAAGTCTTTAGTCAAAAAGGCAATTGGTAGTTGAAAAAGTTTGGGTCAGTTCTTGTTAAGTAAATTTTCAGAAAGTAGTGATTTTCAAATCATTGGCATTTCTTTAATCTTGGATGAAATTCTTTCAAACCAGCTTCTAATCATCACTCAACATATGTAGTTTTAGTGTGTAGCTGGAATTTCTACAGTATCTAGTTTTGAGTGAGAAATAAGAAAATCATTAAGCACATGAGCATTTGTCATTCCCTGTGATAAATAGATGGACTGATTTCTCATATTGGCATTTCCACTTCAGAAACCTGCTAATTTTCTTTCACAAATCAATCCAAAAAGTGTTCCTTAATAAGTTTTGAGATTTTCAGAATTTTGGAATTTTGGTCAACAAAAGTCAACATAAGCTCATTTTAGCTTATTTTCAATTTTAGAGCTTATTACTGGATTATTTTCTTTGAGACTAGATTTCCCAATCTTCTTGTGAGCTGTTTTACAAGTTTCTTCATTAAAATCAAGTTGTGCATGAGTAGCTTATTAGATAGCTTATTTTGAGCTTATTTGAAATTGCTTATTTGAGTTCTAGATAGTTTCAGCTTATTCCCTTTGACAAGCCTAGCTTAATTTCCATTTTAAGACTTTTGGAAGTGGTTTGAGCTTATTTGGTCAAGAAACGAGCTCAAACGAGCTTATTTTAGTCTTTAACCCGTTTTTGTTTAAAAAGTTTTGAAAATTGCAGTTAAGTCCTTTTAGTTTTAAACAGTTTCTAATTCAGGCTAAACTTCCAACTTATTAGGTTTTGCAAAAGTATAGTCCTCAGATTTTCAAGTTTGTTTAAAATTGGTTAGTCAGTTTTCAAGTTAGTTAAAATTTAGTTACTTTGTTTGATAAATTTTCACATTTAATCCATCTAGTTAACTGTTTTTGCATATATATTCCCTAGACTTTTTGACTTTGTATTTTTAGCATTTATATTTCATTTAATTTACATTTTCAGTCCTTATATTTTTTAGAATTTACATTTTAGCATTTTAATTGAATGAATACTTGGTTTGTGCACTTTGTTTTACGTATAAGTAGACTGTATTTTTCATTTTAGCAAGGATTTGTTTGAATTAGCTATAGAATATCCAAATACTTTACCAACCAAAAATAATTAAAAAATCGATCTTGTTAGGACTTTCAATTTGTTAAGAACTGAGAAAAACGAACTTCAACTATACACATTTCAAACGGCGCCGCTGCCGGTTCTTTGACTTTACGAGAGAATATTGATTGACGGTTTTCATTGGCTTTTGGGATCCGTTCACCTAGTGAACGTTATTTTTACGTATCATAAATCAAAAACAAATTAAAAATCAGAAATATAAAAATATATTAAAAACTAAAAAATTAACAAAACAATTCTTTTCCTAAAGAATTGACCAAACAAATTAAAAAAATCCAAAAAGCAATATTTTTCCTAAGAGATTGCACCCAAAAATATATATTATTGGATTCTCTCGGTTTTTATGTACATATAGTATTTTCTCTTAAAAACTCATAAATACAAAAATATTTTCCATATATTATTATAAGTAAATACGTATACGTATAAGAACAACCAATTCACATATTCTCCATAAGTATTGCCAAGGCAATACACCGTGTTGAGGGGCTTTCCGGTCATTGACACGTGTATCGATAAAACAAAATAAAGCAAGAATAGATAAATACTTCCAATAAGCAACAATTCGAAGAATACAAACAATTAAGTGAATAGAAAGGCGATGTGCTATAAAATGCCATCTTAGGGTCAATAGGTACTTAAGTGCTTCGTGCCACCTAACCCCCCGTTCACTTGTGAGTATTCTAAGAAGGAAGGCTTCATTGGGGGTCTTGCACCCAGGTAGTACATACGTATATTATTATTTTCTTGTGGATATTTCATATTGAAACTCGAAGAGGATAATCCTTTTCTCTTCAAAGTCACACGAGAGCTTCTCTCTCATTCCTCGTATTGAGTTGCATGCTCACTCGCGGGCGTGCACAAATACCGATTGGTGTACAACCCCTTCCTCCGAAAAGGAAGAAAAAGAGAAAGAGTAGGAACACCACCGTCCATCAAGCCGATCACGAGAATCGTGCTTTGATTCATCCACAACAAGAAGCCATGGATAGAGTTGATACTCGTTCTTCGATGGAACGTTTGCAATCCAATGTTCACGGATATGCCGATGCTATCAAGATTCCCGATATTCCCGCAAATTCATCTGAGCTAAAAACGGCTATGATTAACTTGGTTTCAAACACACCTTTCTATGGAAACAAGAATGATAATCCTCATGATCACCTTAAGAGATTTCTTGCTCTTTGTAACACTATTAAGTACAATGGAGTTCCCCATGATGCCATTAAGTTGATATTGGTGCAATTTTCACTAGAGGGTCCCGCTAAGCATTGGTTAGACACACAACCACCCGATAGTATCACCACATGGGATGGTTTCACTACTAAGTTTTTGAACAAGTTCTTTCCCCCATCTAAGACCACGACTTTGAGGAACTTAGTTATAGGCTTTCAACAAAAACCTAGTCAAATCTTTAGTGATGCTTGGGAGGAGTTTAGAGAGTTATTGAGGAGATGCCCTAACCATGGATTGGATGAAGTTCACCAAATCAATACTTTCTACAATGGCCTTAAACCTCATCACCAAGACTCACTCAATGCTTCCGCGGGAGGAAATATTCTTCTTAAATCCATTCAAGAGGCTTGGGATATTATTGAGACCAAAGCAATGGTACAAACAAACACTCAATTTCAAGAAAGGGTTCATGTTATCTAAAACAATTCTCAAACACCTTGTGTTAACCAATTCCTCAAGTATCACCAAGAGATCATTCAAAAGATAGATAGGGATCATGAGATGAGTTTTAAGGCAAATCAAGAATTGATCCAAGCTAGTAAGAGCCTTTCATTGAAAATTTCTACAAATGATGTGCATGCCATTACCCTTTCATGTGAGACTTGTGGAGTTCCCCATTCTTATGAACAATGTGATAAGGTGCAAGGTTATCAAGGGGAATGTTATGCTTACCTAGAGGAACATCGTGAACACTTCAAGCCAAATATCAATCCCAATAACCTTTCTTACAAGTCCCAAAATTACCTTACTCCACCGGGATTCCCACCCCAACCACCCACCCAACTTCAACAAAATCCTCCTCAAGTGTTACAAAGGAATCAAGGTCAAAGACCACCTTACCAAGGGAATAACTATAGACCACCAAATACCTTTTACAATCAAGGAAATACCTTTCAAGGTAACAATCAAGGGTTTTACAATCAACCTCCACCTTTCCAACCCCAAGGTTTTCAAGGAAATGTGCCACATGATTATAACACAATTGAGCTTCTTCACAAAATGAATCAAGAGAATGAAAGGAGGTTCCAAGCTAATGAGAAAAGAATGAGAGAAATGCATGAACCTAATGAGAAAAGAATGAGAGAAACGCATGAAGTGAGGAAATGCCTCATGTTGAAACCGTGGCCTCAATTGCTCCCTCTTTAACACCTTTTGGAGAGAGTGATTTCCTCTTGGAGGAATTTGAGTCCAACTTTCTTGGTGATGGTGATTCTCCCATTAATTGGGAAGAATATATTCTTACTATCCAAAAGTTGCTCAATGAGGACCCTATTCCTTCTCCTACTCCACAAGAAGTTACCAATGAGAATCCTTCCATAGTAAAACCTTCCATAGAGAGTCCACCCCTAATCGAACTTAAGGACCTTCCATCTCACTTAGAGTATGCTTTCTTAGAAGGCAAAGACCAATTACCCGTGAACATTGCTAAAGAGTCAAAAGAGGATGAGAAGGAGCAACTCATTGAAGTCCTTAAGAAACACAAGAAAGCTTTTGCATGTAAAATATCCGACATAAGGGGAATTGATCCACATTTTTGTACACATAAAATCCTTATGGAGGATGATTACAAACACGCCATTCAAAGTCAACGAAGGGTTAACCCAAAAATCCATGAGGTCATTAAGAAGGAAGTGATCAAACTCCTTGATGCGGGCATGATTTACCCTATTTCCGACTCTCCATGGGTTAGCCCGGTACATTGTGTTCCAAAAAAGGGTGGTATCACCGTAGTGCCTAATGAAAACAATGAGCTTATTCCTACGAGACTTGTTACTGGTTGGAGAGTTTGTATTGACTATAGGAAGCTCAAAGAGGCTACTAGGAAAGACCATTTCCCATTACCTTTTATGGACCAAATGCTTGAACGCTTAGCGAGAAATGGGTACTATTGCTTTCTTGATGGCTTTTCGGGTTATTTCCAAATACCTATTGACCCTAAGGATCAAGAAAAGACCACATTCACTTGTCCCTACGGTACATTTGCTTACAAGAGGATGCCTTTTGGCTTATGTAATGCACCGGGGACGTTCCAAAGGTGCATGATGGCGATTTTCCATGATATGATAGAGCAAACAATGGAGGTTTTTATGGATGACTTTTCCGTCTTTAGAGATTCATTTACCTCATGTCTCACCAATTTAGAAAGGATGCTTAAGCGTTGTGAGGAAACACGTTTAGTGCTTAATTGGGAGAAATGTCACTTTATGGTGAAAGAGGGAATTGTTTTACGACACAAAATATCCAACAAGGGATTAGAAGTGGATCGAGCTAAAATTGATGTGATTGCTAAGCTTCCCCCACCCACTTCGGTTAAAGGTGTAAGGAGTTTCTTAGGTCATGCGGGGTTTTATAGGCGCTTTATACAAGATTTTTCAAAGATAGCTAGACCGATGACTCACCTCTTGGAAAAAGAGGCTCCTTTCATTTTTAACCAAGATTGTTTGGAATCTTTTGAGACTCTTAAGGAGAAATTGACTAAGGCTCCCGTTTTGGTTTCTCCAAATTGGGAATTACCTTTTGAGCTTATGTGTGACGCTAGTGATTATGCGGTGGGGGCCGTCTTAGGTCAAAGAGTGAATAAGCATTTTCAACCTATACACTATGCGAGTAAAACCATGACCGGTGCACAACTTCATTATACTACCACGGAAAAAGAGTTGCTTGCTATAGTCTATGCTTTTGAGAAATTTAGACCATACCTTGTGCTATCCAAAACCATAGTGTATACGGATCATTCCGCTCTCAAGTATCTCATGACAAAACAAGATGCTAAGCCTAGGATTTTGAGATGGGTTTTGTTGCTTCAAGAGTTTAAGATAGAAATTCGTGATAAGAAAGGGGCCGAGAATTTAGCGGCGGATCACTTAAGTAGACTTGAGCATCCTTTTCAAGGAGATTTTCCAAATCAAGAAATCAATGAATCCTTTCCATTGGAGGAGCTCATGTCTATCTCTTCCTAAGAGGATGCCACTCCTTGGTTTGCGGATATAGCAAACTATCTTGTGGGGAATGTGCTTATTGAGGGTCTTACTTACCAATAAAAGAAGAAATTTCTTAAGGAAGTTAAGTACTACTTTTGGGATGATCCTTATCTTTTTAGGCAATGTGCGGACCAAATCATTAGACGGTGTGTAGATGGGCCCGAGGCATTTAAGATCTTAGAAGCATGTCATAAAGGACCTACGGGTGGACATTTTGGGCCCAACAATACCGCCAAGAAAGTCTTTAATTCGGGTTACTATTGGCCTTCCATTTATAAAGATGCCCAAGAAATGGTGAAATTTTGTGATGTGTGTCAAAGACAAGGAAAAATTACGCAACGTGATGAGATGCCACAAAATTTTATTCAAGAGTGTGAGATTTTTAATGTATGGGGCATAGATTTCATGGGACCTTTTCCATCTTCTAAGGGAAACAAGTATATACTCGTGGCGGTGGATTATGTGTCTAAATGGGTGGAGGCTAAATCCTTACCTACCAATGATGCTCGAGTTGTTGTGAAGTTCTTAAAGCTATTGTTTGCTAGATTTGGTGTACCTCGGGCCATCATAAGTGATCGTGGTACACACTTTTGTAATGATCAATTCACGAGAGTTATGAAGAAATATGGAGTTAATCATAGACTTTCTACCGCGTATCACCCTCAAACCAATGGTCAAACCGAGGTCACAAATCGTGGTTTAAAGATAATTTTAGAGAGAACGGTGGGAGAGCATCGAGCTTCTTGGTCGGATAAGCTTGATGATGCTTTGTGGGCTTTTAGGACGGCTTTTAAGACACCAATTGGTTGTACTCCTTATAGGCTTGTCTATGGTAAAGCGTGCCACCTCCCATTCGAGTTAGAACATAAGGCATCTTGGGCTCTCTAGTGGGCTAACTTTGATTTAAACCAAGCCGGTTCACATAGGAAAGATCAACTTAATGAGATGGATGAATTGGGAGCCAATACCTATGAAAATTCTTTGCTTTACAAGGAAAAGACTAAGAAATTGCATGATGCTAAGATCAAGAACCGTGAGTTTAAAGTTGGAGAGCCGGTTCTCCTCTTTAACTCAAGGTTGAAACTTTTTGCGGGCAAGCTTAAGTCGAGATGGTCCGGTCCATTCACTATTGCCCAAGTGTTTCCATATGGAACTATTGAGTTGTCACAACCCGATGGTCCTAACTTTAAAGTGAACGGTCACCGTGTGAAACATTATTTTGGAGAGGACATTTTCGTTGAAATGGTCCAAGAGATCCCCATTTTCCCCATGAATTAATTCATTGAGGGAAGAGTCGAGCTAGAGACTCATTAACTCAATCATCGTATAACTAGGTTTGGAGTGTTATAGGTTAGCAATAAGGGTATAGAATTGGAGATAAGTGTAGGGGAGACCTTCTTTTGTCTTCATGTTGTTTGTAGGGTTGCTCACTCATTTCATGCTTTGGAGCTTATGGAGGAGGCCCTTGTATCCGGTTCAGTTTGTTACTATTGTGATCTTTCATTGACACCTTGTGCTTAAACATGAATTCACCAATAGTTTCCCTTGCCTTAACTTGGGTTAAGCAAAGTCTATTCATTGTCATAAGTGTAGGGGAAGTTTTTATACTTCCATGCTCTTAAACATTAAGGACAATGTTTAGCTTAAGTGTAGGGGGGTCTTCTATCGAAGTGACCTTACCTAGAACTTGTCATTGATCTTCATGATAACTTGGAAGTTAATTTTTCAAACATTTTTTCAAATTTTTGATCTACTTTGGCCACCAAAAATACGCATTCATAATTTTTGCATCAATCATTTTTCATTTGCATAACACATTTGCATTGTATATATTTCTTCTTTTATTCAAAAATTATAAAGAGAAAAAAAATATAATAAGGATGTGGTTTAACGAATTTAGACTTCTTTGACATATTAGGCCCGCCATGGATATTTTGACTCAACCCGAGTTTGCTTATCTTAGCACTCTCTAGCTAGTATCCTTAACCATGTAGTCCTTCATTGGTCTATTAGGCTAAGCATCCACCAATCTCATTATTTGAGATTTTAAATTTGTGGAGAATGGGAAATGATAGAGTTGAAGCAAGTATAAAAGGGCTAGATAAACTTCATGATAATTACTTGTGGCTAAACTCTTCTCTTCTTTACCTCTATTTTCTTCGCATGTATATATGTTAATAAATAATCAAGAACGTTTTTAATTGTTTTGTAATCTCTTATGCATTTTTGTCTAATAATTCACGGTTGATATAAGTACGTCTTAAGATTCTAAGTTAGAACGTTTTATGTGTACAAGACTTATGTCATGCTTAATACTTAGCGGGTGTTTTTCCTTTTATTCTTTTCAACTTTCTTTATGAGGAATAAAGAAAAATAAGAGCGGCTTAAAAAAAATGAGTGGCTAGAAGAAAAAAAAGAAAAAAAAAAGAAAAAGAGAAAAAAATAATTATACAAGACTCCCAAGAGGGGCAGTGTGGTGTTAATTATAGTGACTATTGAGTTCCAATATTACCTTGGCGGGTTGCGGGGATTCAATAGATTGCTCCAATCCAATATTACCTTGACGGGTTGCGGGGTTGAAGATCCAAAGTCTCAAAAAGGCGGCGGATGTAAATTATTGCGTGAGTTTTATTTTTCTTTCTTTAGCGAGTGTGTAGCTACTTATGAAAGCATGACATGAGGATTTTACACATAAGGCGAATAACTTATTACTCTTGAAACGGACTTATATTAATTGTGAGCGGTTTTTCAAGTAATGGATGAGAGGATTACTTAGGATTAAAACCGTGCTTCCTTATTTTTGGATTTTGCATTTCTTATACTTCACACTTGAAATAAATGACAAATTTTCCCACAAGCAATTTGCTCAAATAATAACCGGTTCCACATTTAATTGTCATGAATAAGTTGATGCACTTTTTACTTGTGAATACAATGATCCCATTTTTAAGCTTGGTATGAGGAAAGTGAAACTTGAGGGTGATAAGTATCCATGGTACCCAAGCCCTAATCCAAGTCATTGTTTTCTTTATGAGTTATTTCCATCAAACCATTTCAAGAAAACCCAAAAAGATGTAAATAGAATTGTTTCTTGTGCATTGCATTGTTTAAAATCAAAATCATGCATCATATAGTGTAGAGTAGTGTAGATGCATTCCATAATGGCCAAGTTGGATTAATTATCAGGAGAATGTAAATTTGTGCTTTAAAATATAGCATTGCATGAGGACATGACAATGTTCAAGTGTAGGGGATTTGATATGAGCAAAAACTCATATCAATTTATCAACAAATCACCCTAAAACACAAGAAAAATACCTAAACTTTGTGCTATAAAGCGGAATTATGTGGTATGTTTTGTGTTTGTGTGCAAATAGGTAAGAAGGATGCATTTTCAAGCAAACAAGAAGAAAATCAAGTTAATTTGATGAAAAAAACAAAGAAGGATCAAGAGTGACAAGACTTTGAAGAACAAGGACCTATCTTGACAATCTGCAAAAGATGAAGGACTAAAAGTGTAAATATGACAAAGTCAAGATAAAAGTCAAACATGGTCAACTCTTCAGTCAACTAAGTCAAAGGGAACAATTGTGTTCAAGAATGAAGTTTGAAGGACCATTTATGCCAAAGAAATGAAGATTTTAGCTTAAAATACAAATCTGCCAAAGTAAGGGGTTAAAACTGCCAAAGATACTTCAAAGTTTGGATCAATCCATGTGAAAGAGCTTTTAGCCAATCAGATTGCAAGGAAGAAGGAATTTGGATTGCCAAACAAGAACCAGCTGGCCACTAACTTCGTTTGGCATTTAATGACCGTATCCCAACAGTGCAGCGCACTCAACCCTTCTCAACCAATAACAACACGCCATACAATAATCAATCTTATCCAAATTGGATAACGATCTGTGTGCTTCCCTCTTAACCAACCACAACTGGACACGTGTTCATCTTCTTCAACAAAGAACCCAGGGACTGGATTGAGCTAGAATGCATTTCAGAAGAAGTTATTGTTGGTCCACTAATCTTGTGCATAATATCGAATATATGAAGAACAATGAAGATCAATATGTACAATTAACCAATTGACTAACTAATAACAATAGCTTGTACTTTTCATCGTATGTATATCTTATTAATATATGAATCAACAAATATACATGTGTTGCCCGGTTGTTTGCGGAATAACAACCGGGCGATGATGACAAACTAAACTCCCATTGTTACAAGGTAGAAAAGAACCAATGGGAGGAGGAAATCCTAACACTAACACTATGTGTATTTTGGTGGTGGAAATCTCTACCAAACTCTAAGTCATGAGACCATTATATATAGTGGGAAAGGGAAGCTTCCTTTGGAAGCTTCAATAAAGTCAAGTAACCACCTTGCACTTTATATTCTTCCTTTTGCACCAAAGGAAGTTCCCACTATGTCTTCAGTACAAATACTTCAGGTCTTCATATCAAAGATGGTCTTCGGGAGTTAGTGAGTCATTGTCATTACTCACTAACTCCATCATCCTGATCCTGGTTCTTATCTTCACTGGCTCAGATCCGCTGCAGTAGTGAAGGAGTCTCTGTGGACTTCTAAGAACATCTTGAGGATGACTCGACAAACTATCATGAGTTTACCGACCTATAAAATACTTAGGGTATATTTCATTCAAATCAGTACAGGGACAATTTAGGTTCTAAATTGGCCTAACAATCTCCCCCTATTTAAATAGAAATATAGCATAAGTCTTTTAGTAGTAAGTGAGCATAACGGATTCTTCTTACATACTAAGATACAACACAGGGATACAATAAATAACAACCTTCTGATGTGAAGTTTTACAACATGTGTTCATACCAGATCTTTGTATTCATGACTAAGTAAGTGTAGTCTCTGACGAACATCTTGAGCTTTCTTCCTAGGTTCGGTGGTAGCTTCAGAGACTTATTTCCAACAGTGGTGATCAGGCACAACAAGAAAAATTCACTCCAAACTACTAAATACCCAAATATATTAAAATCCCAGAACACTTGTTCACTTCATGTAACAAACATTAGTAACATACCCCTCTTCTACCCCGAACACATCATTCTTTCTTTCAACAAAACATCAACCTGTATAAGCACATTACCAACAACAACTACACTTCTTGGAAATTTTTTATTTTTTGGTATGTGATTGGTTTGTTTGTTTTGTTTTTGTAGTGGTGGGGTGGTGGTGTTATTTGTGGTGTTATATGTGGTTTGTCACCAAGATATGAATACAAGTATAAATGATTAAATAATACAAGTCTGTATAAGTATACCTGATGATGATCGATGAGTGTGTAAAACACTTTCATAAGTGTGTTTCTCTCCCCCTCAAAAGTTGCTGTATATGCAGCTTTTGCATCAATACACACTTTGTTCATCGATCCCTGATGACTTCAAACCATGATGATACAACTCTGATAATTGTATTCATCTCCCCCTCAAAAGTTGGTAAATATTCAACTTTTGGATGTGTAAGCTCAGCGGGTTTGATTTTCCAAGCTCGAGTACTCGTACAACGACAAGAGTCTCATGTAGGTCTTTGACCTGATGGCTGTGGTTAAATCTGCTGATGGTCCATTACTAGCTGGATAGGATTCAGGCTTTGCTGATGGTTCAGAACTGTTGTGGACCAGTGATGAGGGTCAGAGTTTGCTGATGGTTCATCAAGACCGTTTAAGGTTCAGTCAGCTGAAAGGTCTACTCCTGTTGGAAGAGGTCAGAACTGCTGAAGCGTTCAAAATCGCTGGGGGTTCAGACTGCTGAAAAGATTGAGGATTCAGATCTGCTGAGGGGGTCAGATCACTGGTGGTTCAGAACCACTAGGGGTCACAGCGGTTGAGGGTCCAGACTTTGCTGGAGGGACCAGATAATAGGGACAAGGGTCTAGAATCTGAACAGTTCAGTTCAACGGTTTGACAGTCCAGCGTTAAGGGGCCAGCGACAGGGGTTCAGTTCACTGGCATGGGCTTCTCTGTGACAGGGCTCGCTGGTCGGGCTCACAGGGGGTTCAACTGACCTCTGATGTGGTCTTTGACATGGGGTTAACTCTGCTGGGGGTTCACCAGCGACAGGTTTGCAAAGGTCTGATGATGAAGGGGTCAATGGTCTAGGGGTCCACACGTTCAGCGACCTGGTGTCTTGGCAGGTTCAGAGATCTCTCTTGGCAGGTTCAACAAGATCTACCCAGTGACCCATGTGGGGTTATACAGTGACACGGGTACCCTTTTATTTAAATAGTTCGCTGTGTAAACCATTTCCCTTCACAGAATTTTTGTTTACCAGAGCATCAACTGTTATCACCATTTTTAAACTGAGCTACCACAAGCTTTTAAGCACATGTGTATTTCAATACACCAGCTTTTTCTACTATGTAACATCACAGCCACACCTATTCACTTAACAGCAATCACCAGATCATTTGACATTCATGCTTACCAAACGAAAACTTTAGGCTAAGCCATATTTTCTACTGATTTCATCAGCTATCAAAACCGCATTCAAACTCGCTCGGCATTCATGATACGCGATACACTCGGAAGCGGTTCTACCATCACTCTTATCAACAGTTTCAGCAACAAAGTTGAACCCATCTTTCAACGAATTTCTCAAATTCATACACCCAATCATAATTTACGAAAATCATTATACCCAATACAACATCTTCACAAACCTAGTTACCCAATACAACAAAAATTGATCTTCTTATGCAATTTAAACCTATCTCGTGGCCACAAGAGACGGGTTCACCAATTAATGAATCTTTTGTTATGAGTGTCGGGTTGTGTGGGATTTGATGTTGTATGTTATATGGGGTTTGTTTTTGAATCTGTGATTTTGAAGTTCGTTGTTAGTGATAAGATCTGGGTTTGTGATTTATGGTGTTGTTGATATGTATTTGTTTGATAATGATTTTGTGAGAGAGAATAAAGGCAGATGATGGAAATGATTAGGATCTTTGTTGTGAACGGATCTTGGATTTGGTCTGAGATGAGAGTGAGAGTGGATTTGTGAATTGTGGGATACAGTGGGATTGTGGTTTGTATGGGATATGATTTTGGATCCGGTAGATGTGAGGGAAGATTCATTTGGATCTGCTTGTTTTTTTTGTGACGGTGATGGGATTTGTGACGTGGATAGATGAAGATTTTGGTGTAGATTGAATGAGATTTGTGAGGGTGAGTTGTGAGGAGTGAGTGACGGTGGATCATTTGATAAACAAACAAAACACGAATGAATTGCCATTCGTTGGGTGGTGTTTTGTGTCGGTGGTGGGTAGTTGGATAAGGTTTTTTTGTGGATATGTGTAAACAAAGTCAATATCAGTGTTATCTCCCCCTAAAAACTGCTACTGTAAAGGTAGTTTTTCAATACACTGATGATTTTGACGATGCAATAAAACATGTTATTAGCAGCCATTCAAACGGATCTGGATAGAGAAAATCCAACCCTCTCTGATACCACTTGTAGGTCCACTAATCTTGTGCATAATATCGAATCTATGAAGAACAATGAAGATCAATATGTACAATTAACCAATTGACTAACTAATAACAATAGCTTGTACTTTTCATCGTATGTATATCTTATTAATATATGAATCAACAAATATACATGTGTTGCCCGGTTGTTTG
Organism: Glebionis coronaria; assembly: GCA_025667525.1. Classification (NCBI taxonomy): domain Eukaryota; kingdom Viridiplantae; phylum Streptophyta; class Magnoliopsida; order Asterales; family Asteraceae; genus Glebionis; species Glebionis coronaria. Next base: position 56,927 of record JANFOE010001250.1, on the reverse strand, counting down.
CGGGATAACAACCGGGCGATGATGACAAACTAAACTCCCATTGTTACAAGGTAGAAAAGAACCAATGGGAGGAGGAAATCCTAACACTAACACTATGTGTATTTTGGTGGTGGAAATCTCTACCAAACTCTAAGTCATGAGACCATTATATATAGTGGGAAAGGGAAGCTTCCTTTGGAAGCTTCAATAAAGTCAAGTAACCACCTTGCACTTTATATTCTTCCTTTTGCACCAAAGGAAGTTCCCACTATGTCTTCAGTACAAATACTTCAGGTCTTCATATCAAAGATGGTCTTCGGGAGTTAGTGAGTCATTGTCATTACTCACTAACTCCATCATCCTGATCCTGGTTCTTATCTTCACTGGCTCAGATCCGCTGCAGTAGTGAAGGAGTCTCTGTGGACTTCTAAGAACATCTTGAGGATGACTCGGCAAACTATCATGAGTTTACCGACCTATAAAATACTTAGGGTATATTTCATTCAAATCAGTACAGGGACAATTTAGGTTCTAAATTGGCCCAACAATTATAAACATCAAAGTTGATCAAAATCAAGAGACAAATACAACCCAACAATTCAATTAACATGAAATCATTTCAATCAAAAATCCCCAAAAGTGTTCTTCACCTGCAAAATTCAATCAAGCAGAATTGTCCACGTAGAAGCTTGGGATTGGATGCAACACGTCACTCTCCCTCACCAACTCTCATCTGCATTCTATAAATACCCTAGATAGCTTTCATTTCTTGTAATGTGGAAAAGTGTGAAAACATACACACTTTTTAGTTTTCTCTCATCTCAGTTAGTTTTAGCATAACAACTCAAGAGACTGACAATCTCTTGAGTCTATTATTAGTTGTAACCAATTTACCAGCTTTGTAACCACTTTTCAAATTCAATAAATAAAATTCACATTCATCTCTATCATCTACTGTTCATACCTTGAATCTTGTTCTTATTGTGTTATTGTTAGCTCATTGTGATCATATCTGATCATGATTAGCTAAGTTTTGGAGATATTGTAGCTGTTGGAGTGTTCTGTTCATCCAGTTCCAATCCTAGTTGATTTTGAAGATTTCAAGTTCATTAATGGAGATTTAGATGATGGTAGCTGTTGATTAGTAGATATTTGGTTTATTCTAGTGCTAAGGTGGTGGTTTAGCACTAGCTAGAAAGCTCAGCGCTTCTCTACTCCCCAATGGAGGCCTAAGCTAGAAGGTTTCAAATTCTGAGTTCTTGTTCCACTAAAGTGTTGTCTGCCTGTTCAATTCCTAGTTAATCCTTGATTAAATGCATGATAAAATGTGTTTAGCTAGTATTTGATCTAATCTTAGTGTTTTAGTAGCTTAATTCTTGCTCATTAGCCATATACTTGTTCTGCTTTCAGCTTAATCAGTCATTTCAGCTTATTAGATCAATTTGAGTGTTAGCCTTTTAAACTGTTTGTAACTAGTTCATTTGCATTTCATTTGGCTCATTGAACTTAGTCTGATATCACATTTCATTCAGTTTAGTCAATTGCCTTTAATCCTTTCATAAAAGTTTGTTAGAGTTCAGTTAAGTAGTGTTTGGAATTAGTTTGCAAGTTGTTTTCTAGTGTTAGTATTTGGCCAATTCTAGTTCCTTCTCAGTAATCTAGTCATAGCATAATGATTTCAGTCATTTTCAAGTCAAGTCTTTAGTCAAAAAGGCAATTGGTAGTTGAAAAAGTTTGGGTCAGTTCTTGTTAAGTAAATTTTCAGAAAGTAGTGATTTTCAAATCATTGGCATTTCTTTAATCTTGGATGAAATTCTTTCAAACCAGCTTCTAATCATAACTCAACATATGTAGTTTTAGTGTGTAGCTGGAATTTCTACAGTATCTAGTTTTGAGTGAGAAATAAGCAAATCATTAAGCACTTGAGCATTTGTCATTCCCCGTGATAAATAAATGGACTGATTTCTCATATTCGCATTTCCACTTCAGAAACCTGCTAATTTTCTTTCACAAATCAATCCAAAAAGTGTTCCTTAATAACTTTTGAGATTTTCAGAATTTTGGAATTTTGGTCAACAAAAGTCAATATAAGCTTATTTTAGCTTATTTTCAATTTTAGAGCTTATTACTGGATCATTTTCTTTGAGACTAGATTTCCCATTCTTCTTGTGAACTGTTTTACAAGTTTCTTCTTTAAAATCAAGTTGTGCATGAGTAGCTTATTAGATAGCTTATTTTGAGCTTATTTGAGTTCTAGATAGTTTCAGCTTATTCCCTTTGACAAGCCTAGCTTAATTTCCATTTTAAGACTTTTGGAATTGGTTTGAGCTTATTTGGTCATGAAACGAGCTCAAACGAGCTTATTTTAGTCTTTAACCCGTTTTTGTGTAAAAAGTTTTGAAAATTGCAGTTAAGTCCTTTTAGTTTTAAACAGTTTCTAATTCAGGCTAAACTTCCAACTTATTAGGTTTTGCAAAAGTATATTCCTCAGATTTTCAAGTTTGTTTAAATATGGTTAGTCAGTTTTCAAGTTAGTTAAAATTTAGTTACTTTGTTTGATAAATTTTCACATTTAATCCATCTAGTTAACTGTTTTTGCATATATAGTCCCTAGACTTTTTGACTTTGTATTTTTATCATTTATATTTCATTGAATTTAGATTTTCAGTCCTTATATTTTGTAGAATTTACATTTTAGCATTTTAATAGAATGAATACTTGGTTTGTGCACTTTGTTTTACGTATAAGCAGACTGTATTTTTCATTTTAGCAAGGATTTGTTTGAATTAGCTATAGAATATCCAAATACTTTACCAACCAAAAACAATTAAAAACTCGATCTTGTTAGGACTTTCAATTTGTTAAGAACTGAGAAAAACGAACTTCAACTATACACATTTCACACGACTTCATCATTTTTCTTCAATCATTATTTTGTACTTTGATATACAACGATCCGCCTCCTTTTCGGAGTTGGATATATTTATCCTCATACCTTGTAAGGGTCTTTTTGGATAGACTTTCTCCTTGATCTTTAGGGGAGCAATTTCTTTTCGTCGTGTGTCTCGATCCTTCATATTGATTTAGGAATAATGATACTTCACATCATCTTGGATCTTTAGCAACAAAATGGAGCTCCTCATGCCTTGTTAGGGCCTTTTTGGATCTTCACCAATCTTCGCGTCCCGCTTCAATAAGTTATGCCTTGGCTATGAACTCTATTCAACTCCGAGCAACTTTTAAACGATTTTGTGCTAGAAGCTAAGTAACCTTTCAAATCGCACGACCTTACTTATTGCAATTATTTTTATTCCTAATGCATTGATCTTATGGGAGAAAAAGCCAAAATAAAAAACATATGAGTTTTTGAAAGAACATTTTCATGTTCTACGTTTAGCATGATCACTTTTCTAACTCTATCATCTCTCGTTCTTCACTATATAAAGACCTCTAATTAAAGAGACTCGTGAATACTTAGCCATGCAAGTGAAAATTAAGCCAAATTTAGATTAGCTTTCATTAAGACTATATCAAATCAAAGTTTTGGGTTTTCAAGCCACCTATAGGATCTTGCACTTTCTTGGGCTTTTTCAAGTTTAGAGAATGCATTTTATAGTTCCCTTGATAAGTGACTTTCTTGGATCAATTATAGGAACTTACGAAAAGTTCTTGTTCTTAACCCGAATGAGCTAAGACTTTTGCGTTTTAAAGTTCCCTATATAAAAGTCTAGCAAAACTTGAATTGAGCGGGTTAGGGAATGTAAAGGGCTCCAAATGCCCATCAAGTCAAAAATTAGCTCTTATTCTACCCATCAGAAAATATACATTCGTGTCTTAAAAACACTTATTAAAACTAGGAAAAAAAATTTAAAATTTGGCCATTTTTAGCCTTATTAGCAACAAAATAAAACAAAACATTGAAAGTTGGAAAATGTGAGGGCGTAGAAAAGCAAGTATCTATTCACCCCCCATACTAAAAGTAAACATTGTCCTCAATGTTTCGAGTGTAAAGGTGGAGCACCCCCATACTAGTGACGAAGAGTCGAATGCTTAGGATCTAGCATGGAAAGGGTGATCAACAATATATCTAAAGCCGTTTATTAATTACGCTAAAAGATAATTGTTAGAATAATAAAGGATATGTCATGGATTCGTGAAAAACTTCTTCAAACAAACGATGGAGGCTCACGTAAACGAACACGAGAGTCTTCAATCGTAGAGGATGATGATGATCTAGATAACACAATCACAAACAACCACGAGACAACGAGTTGGAAGGGCACAAGTCCCCTCTCATTATTTATTAGAAAGCATAAAAGATAAGCATGGGATCTCCCCCACGAGGCACCTCGTTTTTTATTACCGAGTCATGAGCTCGACTCGATCCCCTCAAAATGTGAACATATAGGGAAAATCATGGTATGATCAATTTTTTGATGGGGCTTACATGATAAACAAGGCCCAAAAAGCAACCGGTATTAAGGACTAAGTCCTTTAATGATACAAAATACCAGGATCGAAGATGGCGTCTTCGTCTTCATTGGATAAACAATTCAACGCCACTTCCACACGTGCCATAAACTCAAAGAGTTTGAAGAAAAGAGATGAGAAGTATAAGGGTGGGACAATTGGTAAGACAAACTTTTGAGCTACTCGAGGTAGACTCGCACCAAGCAAATAGATATAGTTTCCATTTATTGCATCGGTGGAAGACCGATATTTCCCTTTATAATAGATTCCGGGATCGAATATCTCGTCCTCGGTGGACAAGGATGAGGGAACATAAGGGGCTTCCCCCATACTAAAACAACACAAAGCATCGTTAAAAGGAGTAGACGAGCTTGTAGCACTCAAAACACGTGGTGATGACGGAGTTAGGTTTGTAGAAAAATCAATTAAATCAACTTTAAAATCTTTTCCTTTTTTACCTTTTAAACACTCAAATTATGAAAACTCTCTTTGATTATGTCGAAAATATTTGGTGTTTCTAAGACGTTAGTCACACTAAAAATTCTCACATTTGAAAACCGTTTTAGTTTTGGTGGTGGTAAGTTCTCAAAACGTTTATCAACAAAGAAAACCTCCCCATCGGGGTCAACATATTCGTCATCCGAAATATCTTCTGTAGAAACCGACGACTTATCAACACTTTTCAAGAATGAATGTTCGAGGTGAGGCGAAGGATTTTTCGATTCAAGTATTGACGGTTTCTTCTTTGTAGGCTTTACACTCATAACCTCCATCGGCGGAAGAAATGGTAAATTGTTTTTGGCGACATTTCCTAAAACTCTTGGTGAAAATTCTTTGCAAATGACATTGGTTGAATCACCATGGTTTAAAGTTGCAATAGAATAGACATGAGAAAGATTGGAGTTTTTTGTTGCATTGATGACAAGTTCTTCCTCATTGAAACGAAGGGTGATTTTTCGAGCATGAACATCAATAAGTGCTCTTGATGTATCCAAAAATGAACGACCCAAAATGAGATGAACTTATCGATCGATAGGAATGTCTACAACAATAAAGTCAATGGGATAGTAAAACTTTCCGACTTTAACGAAAACGTCCTTGGCTACTCCACATGCTAATATCGTAGAATGATCGGCCATCTCGATAGACATGTTCGAAGGAGTAAGAGCCGGAAGCGAAAGAGATTTGAAAATCTCAAGAGGCATTAAATTAATACTAGCACCAAGATCGGCCAAGGCGTAGCATTCCTCCATATCTTGAATTGCACACGGAATCAAAAATTTACCGGGATCACCGACTTTTTGTGGTATACGGCTAAGAAAAACCGATGAACAACTAGACGATTGTTGTAACTTCTCTTTGTTGTTTAGCATACTTTTGAAGTTTGCGGCGAATCGAGGCATCATGATAAGAACGTCGACAAAACTTATGTTAAAATGTATGTCACGAAACATTTTCATAAAAAGCTCAAATTGATAATTATTTTGTTCTTGTTCCTTTTCCTTGTTACGTCTCGAAGGGTAAGGTAAGGGTGGTGTGGGTTGGGCATTAGCCAACGACCTTCGAATCTCGGGTTCCATGATTGGTATTGGTTCAACCGTAGGTGTAGTTTGAGCGGTACTTCGTGGGCTTGTAATATGCTCCTTTTCGACCATCACCTCGGGCTCTTTCTCGATTTCCTTCTCCGTTGAAGTACTTGGACGAGAGATTGGTTCCTTGAAAGTTTTACCACTACGTGTAGTAATAACCTTCATTTCTCCCCTCGGGTTGTTAATGGTATCACTAGGAAGACCACCCGAGGAAGAGGGTTTACACATGATTGCTTCAAACTTTTTTTCCATTCAGTCTTCAAATTTTGATTTCCTTAAATCTGCTTTTAACAATTCTTGCTTAATCTCATGTTGTCCTTATTCCATCTTTTGTTGATTTTCTTGATCACGTTGAACGTTTCCTTCCATTTTATTTGCATGAGTCTTAAGTTCATTAGCAAGTTCGTTTTAAGCTCGTTTTTCAACTCGGATCTTAAGCTAATCATCTCACGTTGCATGTTATCAAATTTAGCATCATTTGCTTTAGCATAATCCAAAAATTCTCCTTGAAGATTTTTAGTGTGAGCATTTTGAAAATCTTGAGTAGTGTTTTGAAAATCACGGTTTTGGTTTTGATTAGCAACTTGTCCATTCCCACTTTGATTATTCCCTTTGTTGTAGTTATGTGAATTGCCTTGATAACCACCATTTTGGTTGTTGTCTCGATAGTTATTAACATTTTGATTTGGTGGAGCTTGATTTGGGTGGGAACCTTGGTCGTTTTGGTTTGTAAGTTCCCGTTGTTACGTAAGCACTCGAAGTGTTACCACCGGCGGTAATGCACTCGGAAAGATAATGAGCTCCACCACAAGACAAACAACTCTTATCAACCGCTTTAACCGAAGCGGAATTCAAAGCATCTTGTGCTTTCCAATGAGTCATAGGATTTGAAGACCTATCGAAAAACCGATTTTCCTCATTAGCTTCATCATGTAAGGCATTAATGCTACGAGACGATGACGACGATGACAAACCCATATTGGCAACACTCGGTGTGTTACGAGGGTTGTAAACCTTAGATCTATTCTCGATAATTTTTAAAGCCTCATCGGTCGTTTTGCACAAAAAATTACCACCCACGGCGGCATTTAAATAATCTCGTTCATGATCAATAAGCTCATTATAGAAAGTATCTATTTGATGCAATTCCGAAAAATCATGGTGTGGACATTCATGTAACATTTCCTTAAATCGTTCCCATGCCATTGAAAAACTTTCATTATTACATTGTGTAAACCTTGAAATCTCATTTTTCAAATGTGTTGTTTTAGATGGTGGAAAAAATTGGTTCGCAAACTTAGAACCAAGATAATTCCATGTCAAATTCGAATTTGGCGGTTCTTTCTCGAGCCAAATTTTTGCGGGTCCATCTAACGAGTATGGAAACAACATCATCTTAATGGCGTCATGTGGAACATCCTTAAACTTGCTAGTTGCGGTGAGACGATTAAAATTCCTTATGTGATAATGCGGGTTGTCTTTCTCATGACCTCTAAACTTATTTGCTTGCAACATCGACATTAAACCCGTCTTAATCTCGAAATTCTCCGCAAGGATTGCGGGAATCACAATAGCTTCTCCAAAACCCTCGGTGGGTGCTTGAAGCAACTCCATCTTAGTACGATTAGCCATGACGACTTCTTGTTCTACAATAGGTTCAACAATTGGAGTTTGTTCTTCAATCAACGTATCTTGATTTCCTTGATTTTGACGACGTTTACGAGCTCGTTTTGCTTGACTACGAGTTTGCATAAACTTCACAAAGAATGGGAGGTGAGCAAAGAAGATTCTTTTTGGGTGTTTTGTGAATTTTCAATTTTTTTTTTGTTTTTGATTGTTTTTAATTTTTTTGGATTTTGGTGTATCTTCGTAGACAACAATCTACCAAATCTCTCCTCGAATCAAACTCTTGATTAAAGAAGCCTCAAAAGAATGAAAACGATCACGTGGAGTGAACGCCTTCGAATGACTTTAGAACTTTGGTGAAAACCAAATTGTTCAAGAGAGTTTAATCACAAAGAAAACCAAGTAAATATATATGATATGTAATAATACTTCGGGCGGCAAAACCCTCGATTAGCCTTCAATCTCAAAATACTCACAAGCAAGCGGGGAAACGAGGCGGAGCGAAGAACTTAAGAGCCTTTTTCCTTAGGGTATATTTTATAATACCCGCCTTATACCCACCTTATAGTTTGTATTTTTCAAAATCAAGCTTCACGAAAGTATTTATCTATTTTTTCCTTTTTCTTTTTTGTTTGAGATTCGAATACAATAATTAGGAGATCAAATCCCAATTAAGGTTGTGTTTTCACACTTTTGGAGATATTTTGTATTGGTTGTGATACTTAATATAATATAGTAATAATAATTTCACAAGAAAAAACGAAAATATCGATAATACGTATTAGTAGATTTCTACTAATACAAATACTATATATGGTTAATATTAAAAACAACAAGACAAATTAATCACGACACACCTCCCCGGCAGCGGCGCCAAAATGATTGTAGTGTTTTACCACACCTTTAGGAAAAGGAGGTATAGGGAAAGTATTAAGTACGACGATTTAGGAAAACCGTGTACTAATGACCCAAATGAAGTTCGTTTCCCAAGGAGGTATATGTGTGTGACTAAGATGTAACAAGATTTGAGATTAATATTTGAGAGAAGGGGATGAGAAAATAGAATGACGAAGACGTGAAATTAATTACTACGACGACTAAACATAAAACCGTAAAATTACCAAAAATCAAATTAAATAAACTAAGAGTTTACCAATGATCAAAACTTTTTCAAACCTTTAATTAAATATTAATTTTTAAATGCTAATTAAAGCCCTAAAAATCAAATTAATTATCAAAAAGCCCAAATAAAGATTTTTCAACTGGTAAACCTCTAAAATGACCTAAAAAATTTAAAAACTATTTTTATAAATTTTTAAACTAAGAAAAACTATTTAAAATGATTTAAAAACTATTAAAACTTAAAATAATTATATAAATTAATTTAATGATGATAAAATTAATCTAAGAGTTGCAAAAATCCTATTTTAATATATTAAAGCTAAGAAAAATATAAAAAGTGCAAAAATGTGAAATTTGAAAAATAATAATTAAATAATATTAAAATAATATTAAAAATCCAAAAATAATAAAAAATTCTAAAAACTTGCAAACTGGTTTATTTTAACCTGAATAATCGGAAAATGAAAGTGAAATTACCAAATTACCTCTAATGGGCCCCCAAATGGGCTAAAACCAAATACAGTCAACCTTAATGGGCTTTTGGGCCCAAAAAGTCAAACTAGGCCCAAATGACCTGGAAAAGCCCTATCTGACTCAAAATTTAATTCTAAACACAAAAGTCTGAAGGCCAAAAGCTGGTTTTGAGCTTATCACAGCTTATATAGCAAACAACTTATTCTTATTGGGCCAATAAGCCCATTAAGCAACAAGCCAATGCCATAAGCTCTGCTTAAACACACAACCTTCTTTTGAGATGCCTAAGAGATCTGTGAAAAGAAATTTGAAAAAACACACTCAATAAGCCAGAAATAAGCCAAGAAAAATTTCACAAAAGGACAAAATAGTCGACTTGGAATTCTAGACCACCTCAGGACTTGATTAAACTTGCAAAAGACTCTAAACAACTTAATTAAGCTAAATTAATCAATAAAAGTTCAATAAGCAAAGCCAAATAAGCTGGACAAGCCAATTAGCACTTAAAAAAAGTCAAATGAGTTGGTTTTCTAGTCAAAGCCTAAAGTCAACCTTCCAAATGCTCCAGTATGAACAAATGGGTCAAATAAGGAGCACCTATTACAAAATTAAAGTTGTTGCACGTTTGAATAAGCTGGAATATCTTATTGATAAGCTGAACACCAAATTACACTAGCAGGGGGAACTTTCAGTAGGAACTGGTTCCCACTGCTTTGACTTTTTGACCTATGATTTGTGAGAGATTTACTATGATTTGATGGAAAACAAAGGCACCCTTACAACCAGTGAGTTGTAAGGAGTCACAATCAAGAAAATAATCACACTTCCAATAAGACAATAAGCACAAAATAAGCCAACAATGCCCAGATATGACACAGACCTAACAAATAAGTAGTTATGCACTCTTAAGCAGTTTTAGCATGAATAAGCAAACCGGAATGAACCAAATGCATACATAAGCTATAATAACTGTTAATAAGCACAAACAAACTTATATCAATCACTGAATCAAAGATTACAAGCAGATCAAAGCACATGCAGGTTACCGATTATGAACTTCAAGAACACAAATGCTTTTTCTGATATAGATGACCACAAATCCAATTTCAACACTCAAATCCTACTTCCCTGGTTGTATTAACTTATATTTAACACTTGTTAACCCTAGTGTATGATTAGATCTTGGTGTCCTCTAAATTTCAACCAATATTACCAAGTATTCAAGATTTTATAGCCTATTTTTGGATCTAGGTGTTAATAGCCACAAAACTTGCAGATAACCAACACTTAAGAACAGATAAGCATGTACAAACTCAATATAACCAAGTACCACAACAAAGGAGGCCTTAAATCCTTTTGAATCAGTTAACCCAAACACCCCTTTGGAATCTGATTTTGCAATCTTCCAAAGGATTGTTATGATTTAACCTATCAAACAAGATCTAATCCATCCTAACAACTCTTATACAACCTCAGAAACTCAAATCAAGCATAAAAACACAAATTCACAATAAAACATGCATAATCACAAAAAATTCAATGAAAATTCAGAAAAATGAAAAGGGAGAGAGATGCAAACCTCCAAGACTTACATCCAAGCCTTGGAATGTTTGAGCTGAGGTGCTAGCAAAACAAGCACCAGCTTCCTTGTACCTGCTAAGATCAACAAACCACAATGATGAACAAATAATATGAAACTTGATCTTTTCAAAACACAAGCTTTATCACTTAAAACCTTGCCTCAAAAACCATCAAAACAGATAAATGGAACTCAGATTTTATCTTCTCAAACACCAAACTTTTATCAAACACAAAGAGAAATCATAAATTTTCAGAAAATCAACTTTTATTTAAATAAAAAGGGATTACAAAGATTAAAGATAAAATCTGGAACAAGGGACTCCCACAAGTTGAGGTCTCCTTATATAGGACTAGTAGACAATTCTAGAACGCTGAAATACATGAAAACCCTAGTTGTGAAATATCAAAAATGCCCTTGAGTGCTTGATGACGTTTGATGTTTGTGAGCTGTCCAAATGCATCAGGGACGTTCATTTTAGCTTTGGGGTTAAGCTAAGAGTCTAAGATGTTGATTTGGCCATGTCAGATTCCTTTGAGAGTAAGTTGTGATGTGATAGGTGGACGAGGTTGAGTGTGGGGTCACTTGGGTAATGGGATTGAGGGTTTTGTGTGTGGGATGGGTTTCTGCTTATGTGAATCAAGCGTGTGTTAAGGTAATTGCAATTTACCCTTTGTTTTAAGTAGGGTAAATTCTGGGTGGATGAACATGATCAGTGGTAACTTTTGATCCGAAAAAGGTGGGTTAATGTGTTTGGCGCGTGTTTGTGCTAGTTTGAACTTTGGGAAATGGCAGAATAAGCCCTTGTGTTTTGGTTAAGTGTGTATATCATGTTTTAAGCCAAAAAACCCGTTTTCCTTTGTTGTTAAACTTTCAAAGTTTATAGTTTTACCACAAAACTTTGGTAAAACGGTTTCAAGGGTTGTTTTAGCCATTTTTGCATATTTGAAGGACTGATTTTGGACTTTCTTGATCTTCAAAGGTCTTCATTGGTTCTTTGATTTCATGAGGGACCATAATTGACAATTTAGAATTGTTGAGGGACTAAACTTGCCAATTCTTCAACGTTGAAGGACCATTTCGTAAGTTTGACAAACTTAAGGGACCAAACTTGTAATTATGAATATACAAGGGTTTTAAGTGTCATTTCATCATAAATTGAGGATCAATCTTGTACATCTTCAAGTCTTCAAATGTTTTTCTTGGATAAATCATGAACTAGGGCCCGGTTCTTTGTACGACTTCGTTTCTCGTGTCCGTTTTTCCTTGTTTCTTGTGATCTTTTGTCTTTTTCACGATATCCATACCTAAAACACACAAGTAAACAAATACAAACATATATATGGTATTTTATGACATTTTAATGCATTTAAAGCCCGAAAAGAACGATGAGATCATGTATAAAAGTCATCTCATCAGATAGAACCAGGAAGACGGGTACACGGGATCACGGTTCGTCAAAAGTCATCAAGAATGGATCTTTGAAGCTTTAATCCCTGCACATCATAAGAAACAAGACAACAAACACATACGGGGGCCCCCTACACTTATTATGAAAACAGTAAAGGATAGATCAACGGGTTGCCTCCCTAGAAGCGCTTGTTTTTGTTAACCGAGTCACGAGCCTGACCCGACCCAGAACTAGTTCAAGGGAAACGTGGTGAGGGATGGAATCATCTCATGTGAGATGTCCTCACCAAAGTACAACTTCACGCGCTGGCCATTCACTTTGAAATTGGGACCATTTGGCTGAGAAAGCTCAATGGTGCCATAGGGGAAGACTTTGGCGACGGTGAATGGACCAGACCAACGGCTCTTCAGCTTGCCCGAGAAGATCTTTAACCGAGAGTTAAAGAGTAAGACTTGATCACCAACGTGAAACTCTCGGTTCTTAATCCTAGCATCATGGATGATCTTTGTCTTCTCCTTGTAGATCAATGAGTTCTCATAAGCTTCATTCCTCGGTTCATTTAGCTCGTTGAGTTGAATCTTCCGAAGATCGCCGGCTTTGTTGATGTCAAAATTGACCCACTTCAAGGCCCAGTACGCCCTATGTTCTAGATCAATAGGGAGGTGGCAAGCCTTCCCGTACACAAGACGATATGGAGTGCAACCAATCGGAGTCTTATATGCGGTACGGAAAGCCCACAAAGCATCGTCTAACTAATCGGCCCACGAGGCACGATGCTCTCCCACAGTACGCTCAAGAATTCGCTTCAATCCACGGTTAGACGTCTCGGCTTGACCATTTGTTTAAGGATGATAAGCGGTGGAAAGACGGTGATTGAAACCGTACTTAGCCATGACTCGAGCAAATTGATCATTGCAAAAATGAGTCCCGCGGTCATTGATGATAGCACGAGGAACACCGAATCGAGCAAAAAGCTGCTTCAAAAAGTTCACAACCACCCTCGCATCGTTCGTAGGGAGAGCCTTAGCTTCAACCCATTTAGATACGTAGTCAACGGCTACGAGGATGTACTTGTTCCCTTTAGATGATGGAAATGGCCCCATAAAGTCGATACCCCATACATCAAAGATTTCACATTCTTGTATGAAGTTTTGAGGCATCTCATCTTTATGTGTGATCTTGCCTTGGCGTTGGCAAGCATCACAATGTTTAACCATTTCATGAGCATCATGATAAATGGTGGGCCAATAAAATCCAGAGTCCAAAACTTTCTTCGCGGTGTAATTGGGACCAAAGTGACCACCGGTGGGTCCTTTATGGCAAGCTTCAAGGATTAGTAAAGCTGCCAGCCCATCAACACATCGACGAATGACAAGATCTGCACATTGTTTGAAGAGGTAAGGGTCGTCCCAAAATAGTGTTCAATGTCTTCAAAGAACTTTTTCTTTTGTTGGGACGTTAACCCTTCCTTGAGAATTCCACCCGCTAAGTAGTTTGCAATGTCCGCAAACCACGGGGTGTCATCAAGATTGGAGTGGATAGACATTAAGGCCTCAAGGGGAAAAGAGTCATTGATCTCTTGATTCGAATGATCCCCTTGATAAGGATCCTCAAGTCTACTTAGATGATCAACGACTAGGTTTTCGGCTCCCTTTTTGTCACGAATTTCAATATTAAATTCTTGAAGGAGTAAAACCCAACGAAGAAGTCTTGGTTTGGAATCTTGTTTAGTTAACAAGTACTTCAACGCGGAATGGTCGGTATAGACGATTGTGGTGGAAAGGAAAAGATAGGGGCGGAACTTCTCAAAAGCATACACTACAGCTAAAAGCTCTTTTTTGGTAGTGGTATAATGCAATTGAGCCCCCGTCATTGTCTTGCTAGCATAATGGATTGGTTGGAAGTGTTTGTTCACTCTTTGGCCCAAAACCGCTCCAATAGCAAAGTCGCTAGCATCACAGATCAATTCAAAAGGTAGCTCCCAATTAGGGGTAACCAAGACCGGTGCCTTAGTTAGTTTGTCCTTAAGATGATTGAAGGATTCAAGACACTCTTTAGAAAAGATAAAAGGAGTATCTTTTTCCAAGAAGTGGGTCATCGGGCGAGCGATTTTAGAAAAATCTTGAATGAATCGACGATAGAAGCCCGCATGACTAAGGAAACTTCTCATACCCTTCACGGTTGAAGGTGGAGGTAATTTTACAATAACATCGACTTTAGCACGGTCGACTTCAAGACCGACTTTGGAGATTTTATGTCCAAGAACAATGCCTTCTTTCACCATGAAATGGCATTTTTCCCAATTTAGAACAAGGCGAGTGTCTTCACACCGCTTAAGCATGCATTCCAAATTGGCAAGGCAATGAGAGAAAGAATCACCATAGACCGAGAAATCATCCATGAAGAATTCCATAGTTTCTTCAACCATGTCATGGAAGATAGCCATCATACACCTTTGGAATGTCCCATGAGCATTGCATAAGCCGAAAGGCATTCGTTTGTAATCAAATGTTCCATAAGGACAAGTGAATGTGGTTTTCTCTTGGTCTTTAGGATCGATATGAATTTGAAAATACCCGGAGAAACCGTCTAAGAAGCAGTAATAATCATTACCCACTAGACGTTCAAGCATTTGGTCCATGAAAGGAAGGGGAAAATGATCATTTCTCGTAGCATCATTGAGTTTACGATAGTCTATACAAACTCTCCACCCTGTAACGAGACTAGTAGGAATCAACTCATTGTTTTCATTGGTTACAAAGGTGATTCCGCCTTTCTTAGGCACACAATGGACCGGACTAACCCATGGTGAATCCGAGATAGGGTAGATCATTCCCGCATCAAGAAGTTTGATAACCTCTTTTTTGATAACGTCATGGATCTTGGGATTCACCCTTCTTTAGCTTTGAATAGTGGGTTTAAAGTCGTCCTCCGTGAGAATTTTATGTGTGCAAAAGTGATGATCAATTCCACGAATATCGGAGATTTTCCAAGAAATCGCTTTCTTATGTTTCTTCAGCACGTCGATAAGTGGAGACTTTTCATCCTCTTTCAAATTCTTTGGGATGACGACGGGTGACTTCTTATTGTCTTCAAGAAAAACGTACTCGAGATGAGACGGTAGGTCCTTAAGCTCTAAATCCGGAGGATTTTCGATGGAAGGCGTAGTCAGATTCGGATCATCGATAGAGATTTCCTTAGGAGATGGTGGAGAAATATGGTCCTCATTGAGAAGTTTCTCAATGGTACGAATGTCTTCATCCCAATCGGTGGGAGAATCGTCATATTTTAAGTCCACATCTCCCAAAGTTGCTTCAAATTATTTGAAAAGGAAATCACTTTCTCCAAATGGAGTTAGTGAAGGAGTAATAGAGGCAACGGTCTCAACAATGGGAAGGGAAGAAGAACCACTTTTACAAGCGTCTTTGAAATGTTCTTCACAAGACTCATCAAGAACGTCAATGAAATTAACGCTCTCGTTTTTAGAAGGCTGCTTAGAAAGTTTACCCATGTTGAAGACGATTTTATCGTCACCAACTCTCATGATTAATTCGCCCGTGGCTACATCAATGAGAGTGCGACCGGTCCTCAAGAATGGACGTCCAACGATTAATGGAACACGGGGGTCCATCTCGTAGTCAACGACAACAAAATCCGCAAGAAAGGTGAATTTGTCGACACCAACGAAGACATCTTCGGCTATCCCCACTGGATAAGCAACCGTACGGTTAGCTAATTCCAATGTCATTCGTGTGGGGACTAGCTCGGGTAGAGACAATTGTTTCCAAACGCTAAGAGGCATTAAGTTGATACTAGCACCTAGATCAGCTAGGGCCATACAATTCTCTACCCTGGGGAAGTTTCAAGGAATGAGAAAACGACCCGGATCACCAAGTTTGGTGGGTAATTTTTTAATAGCATTGTGGAGCAATTCTCATTAAGTTGGGTCTGAGCGATGTCAAGAAGTTTCTCATTATCACTGAGAAGATCTTTAAACATTTTAGCATATTTAGGCATGTGAGCGAGAGCCTCAGTAAAGGATATATTGAAATTCAGTTGTTTAAACATTTTAAGAAAGTTAGAAACTTGAATATCATCCTTGTTCTTCAATTTCTCTTTCCTCAACCTTGAGGGATAAGGTATATTGGGTTGAGATGAAGGCTTTGGAATGGAATTCTCACTCACATCCTTGGGTGGTGGAGGGGTGGAAGTAAAAGGTGGAGGAATTGAAGAAGTAGAAGTTGGAGGAATTGGAGAAGGGGACTCGTTTTCCTTTGTCACAATCACCGGTGTAGGTGTAGGAAGCTCGAATTCCTTTAAACCTTTTCCACTGCGAGTGGTGATTGCTTTCATCTCCCCTCTTGGATTAGCAACGGTGTTACTCGGAAGAGAAACCGAACCAGAGGCTTGATTACTTTGGAAGAAACTAGCCATCATGTCCCTTAAGTCATTCGTTTGACTGCTCAAAGAGTTTCGCATATCGGCACGAAGATCTTTTCCTTGTTTCACCATATCTGCTTTCAAGTTGATCATTTCTCGCTGAAGATTTTGAACTCTCACATCATTAGTCCTTATGTAAGTGTCAACCTCTTGATTAAATGTGGTGGGGTGGGTGGGAGGAAGAGCATGGTAGGTGATGAGATGGCATTTATACATGATCTCATCGTTCTTTTCGGGCTTTAAATGCATAAAAATGTCATAAAATAGCATATATATGCTTGTATTTGTTTACTTGTGTGTTTTAGGTATGGATATCGTGAAAAAGACAAAAGATCACAAGAAACAAAGAAAAACGGACACGAGAAAAGAAGCCGTACAAAGAACCGGGCCTTAGTTCATGATTTATCCAAGATTAACCCTTGAAGACTTGAAGAAATACAAGATTGATCCTCAATGAATGAAGAAATGACACTTAAAACCCTTGTATATTCATAATTACAAGTTTGGTCCCTTAAGTTTGTCAAAATTACAAAATGGTCCTTCAACTTTGAAGATTTGACAAGTAGTCCCTCATCAATTCTAATTTGTCAATTATGGTCCCTCATAAAGTCAAAGATACAATGAAGACCTTTGAAGATCAAGAATGTCCAAATTCAGTCCCTCAATTATGGAAAAATGACAAAAACAACCCTTGAAACACTTTTGCCAAAGTTTTGGGGCAAGAGTGTGAAATTCATAACTTCAAAAACAAAGGGAACACGTTTTGTTGGTTGAAAAACATGTTATGCATCTTTTCCCAAAAACAAAGGACCAAAATTGCAAAGTTCAAAGTTCAAATCCCTGAAAAAGCGGGTAACACTTACTATAGCAATTTTTACCATGAAAAACACCCTTTTTACCTAGGTTTAAAAAGAAAGAAACCAAAGGGGAAAGTGAAATTGGTTGTTCCCACGTGTAATTCACATCACCTCAATCACATCCCACAACAAAAATCTTAAACTCCACTACAAGAAAGATACCCCCAGCCCACTCACATGACGACACCTGGCAAAGGATCATGACATGGAAAAATCAACAAACTTAAGCCTTTCCTTAGTCACCAAGCACTCAATGAACGTCCCTGATTCACCCAAGCAAGCTGGCAACAAGCCTAGAAGATTCTGCAAGGATAAATTAGGAAATTCAGTTGCTAGGGTTTATGAATAGTGTTTTGTAAGCATTTGCCTATAAAAGGAGACCTCAACTTGTGAGAGTCCCTTTGTTCTAGATTTTGGCTATTATCTTTGTAATACCTTTTTATTTAAATAAAAATTGAATTTCTTAAAATTTGTGAAATCACTTTTGTGTTTTATAAAAGTTGGTGTTAGAATAGCTGAAATCTGAGTTCCCTTTGATGTAATAGACCTTCCTTAATCTTGTGGTTAAGGCACGTCTATGTTTGAAAGGTTTTCAAAGGTTCAAAATCCTTGAAATCTTTGTTTCTGTTTACCTATTATCCTGTACTAACCCTTAGCCAAAAGCCTTAAGCTCCTTCAAGCTTGTTGACACCAAGCCTGAGAAGAGATTTAAGCTATTGGTTGAGTTGTTTGCTCATTTGTGTTGAAGAGTCATAATCATCAAAACCTTGTTCTACTTTGAACATCAGCAGGTTTTGATCCTCTTGGTGAAGAACCTTGGTCTTGTTCTAGTAGTTGAACAAGGTCCAGGGAGCATTGCTGGTCCTCCTAGGATGTTGTGGAGGATAGGTATGGCCTCTTGTTTAGGTTTCCCCTAAAAATTTCATGATATTGCCTGTTTTTAATTTTGGACTGTGATTTTGTGTTCTTGTGTTTAAGGTTGTGATTTTTGTGTTTGAATCTGTTAGTTGTCATCTAGGAAGTGTGCTTGAATGTTAAAATCAGTAGGTTGTTCTTAGAAATCACAAGTTGCTTTGAAAAGTTGTGGATTAAGGTGTGTTTGGGATAACAACCTGTTTTGGTTTTGTGTTGTTTTGAGTTGGTGCTTGTTGTTGCTTTGTGTTGGAACCTGTTTCATAAGTGCTAAGTGACATTTATCTGCAAGCTTTGTGCATATAAACACCTAGATCCTATAATAGGCTATAAAATCTTCATTACATGGTTAAATTGGCTGAAATTTTGAGGACACCTAGATCTAATCATAAACTACGGTTAACAAGGGTTAAATCTAAGTTAATACAACCAGGGAAGTAGGATTTGAGTGCTGAAATTGGATTTGTGGTCATCTATATCAGTAAAAGAGTTAGTGTTCATCAGTAACATGCATATGCTTATTTATGCTTATAATCTTTGATTCAGTGATTGATTTAAGTTTGTTTGTGCTTAATAATAGTTTATATAGCCTGTGTATGCATCTGGTTGAATTTGGAGTGCTTATTCTAGCTTAAACTACTTAAGTGTTCATAACAGCTTAATATCCATGTATGTGCTAGATCTAAGCATCTTTTGATTTTTCTGTGCTAATTGGTGATACTGAAGTGTGTTTTTGTGCTTGATTGTGACTCCTTGTAATTAACTGATCACTTGGGTGCCCTTGTCTTCCAACAAAACATACAAAATCTCTCTAAAATCAAAGGTCAAATAGTCAAAGCAGTGGGAACTCCTTTCCCCTCCTGCTAGCCACTGCTAGTGTAATTTTGTGTTTAGCTTATCAATAAGCTATTCTAGCTTATTTTAACCAGCAACAACTTTGATTTTATAATAGGTGCTCATTATTTGACCCATTTGTTCATACTGGAGCATTTGGTGGGTTGACTTTAGGGTTTGACTAGAAAACCAACTTAATTGACTTTTTCATAAGTGCTTATTGGCTTATTCCAGCTTATTGGTTTTGCTTATTGGATTTTGGTCAATTGATTTGGCTTATTGAAGTCATTTACAACATTTTGCAAGTTGAATCAAGTCCTGAGGTACCCTAGAACTAAAACCCGACTATTTTTTCTTTTAGTGGATTTGTACTTGGCTTATTTCTGGCTTATTGAGTGTGTTTTTTCAAAATTTCTTTTTACAGATCTCTTAGGTATCCCAAAAGAAGGGTGTGTGTCAAATTAGAGCTTATGGCATTGGCTTATTGCTTAATGGGCTTATTGGCCCAATAAGGATAAGCTGTTTGTTCATTAAGCTGTGATAAGCTTATTTTCAGCTTTTAGGCCTTCAAAGTTTTGTGTTTAGAATTGAATTTTGAGTCAGATAGGGCTTTTCTAAGTCATTTGGGTTTATTTTGACTTTTTGGGCTAAAAAGCCCATTAAGGTTGACTGAATTTCATTTTAGCCCATTTGGGGGCCCAATAGGGGTAATTTGGTAATTTCACTTTCATTTTCTGATTACTTAGGTTAAAATAAACTAGTTTGCAAGTTTTTAGAATTTTTTATAATCTTTGGATTTTTAATATTATTTTAATATTATTTATTATTATTTTTCAAATTTCACATGTTTGCATTTTTTATATTTTTCTTAACTTAAATACATTAAAATAGGAATTTTGCAAATCTTAGATTAATTTTATCATCTTTAGATTAATTTTTATAATTATTTTAAGTTTTAATAGTTTTTAAATCATTTTAAATAGTTTTTATTAGTTTAAAAATTTATAAAAAACAGTTTTTAATCTTTTTAGGTCATTTTAGAGGTTTACCAATTAAAAAATCTTTATTTGGGCTTTTTGATAATTAATTTGATTTTTAGGGCTTTAATTAGCATTTAAAAATTAATATTTAATTAATTAAAAGGTTTGAAAAAGTTTTGATCATTGGTAAACTCTTAGTTTATTTATTTTGATTTTTGATGAATTTTTGGTAGTTTTTAGAATTAGTTTTTATTTTTGCTCTTTTTATGGTTTTACGTTAAGTCGTAGTAGTAATTAATTTCACGTCTTCGTCATTCTCTTTTCTCATCCCCCTTCTTTCAAATATTAATCTCAAATCAATTACGAATTATTCACACACATATACCTCCTTGGGAAACGAACTTGGAACTTCATTGGGTCATTAGTGTTTGATTTTCCTAAATCATCACTTAATACTTTTCCCTACTTTACGCTCTTTGTTTTCCTAAACAAGAGTTGTAATCTACTACAATCATTTTGGCGCCGCTGCCGGGGAGATGTGTCGTGATTAATTTGTCTTGTTGTTTTTAATATTAACCATAAATAGTATTTGTATTAGTAGAAATCTACTAATACGTATTATCAGTTTTTTTTGTTTTTCTTGTGAAATTATTATTACTATATTGTATTAAGTATCACAATCAATACAAAATATCTCCAAAAGTGTGAAAACACAACCTTAATTGGGATTTCATCTCCTAATTATTGTATTCGAATCTCAAACAAAAGAAAAAGGAAAAAATAGATAAATACTTTCGTGAAGCTCGATTTTGAAAAATACGAACTATAAGGTGGGTATAAGGCGGGTATTATAAAATATACCCTAAGGAAAAAGGCTCTTAAGTGCTTCGCGCCGCCTCGTTTCCCCGCTTGCTTGTGAGTATTTTGAGATTGTAGGCTAATCGAGGGTTTTGCCGCCCAAAGTATTATTACGTATAATATATTTTCTTGGTTTCTTTGTGATTAAACCCTCTTGAACAATTTGGTTTTCACCAAAGTTATAAAGTCATTCGAAGGCGTTCACTCCACGTGATCGTTTTCATTCTTTTGAGGCTTCTTTAATCAAGAGTTTGATTCGAGGAGAGATTTGGTCGATTGTTGTCTACGAAGATACACCAAAGTCCAAAAAAATTAAAAACAATCAAAAACACAAAAAAATTGAAAATTCACAAAACACCCAAAAAGAATCTTCTTTGCTCACCTCCCATTCTTCTTGAAGTTTATGATCACTCGTAATCAAGCAAACTGAGCTCGTAAACGTCTTCAAAAACAAGAAAATCAAGAGACGTTGATTGAAGAACAAACTCCAATTGTTGAACCTATTGTAGAACAAGAAGTCGTCATGGCTGATCGTACTATGATGGAGTTGCTTCAAGCACCCACCGAGGGTTTTGGAGAGGCCATTGTGATTCCCGCTATCCTTGCGGAGAATTTCGAGATTAAGACGAGTTTAATGTCGATGTTGCAAGCTAATAAGTTTAGAGGTCATGAGAAAGACAACCCGCATTACCACATAAGGAATATTAATCGTCTCACCGCAACTAGCAAGTTTAAGGATGTTCCACATGACGCCATTAAGATGATGTTGTTTCCATACTCGTTAGATGGACCCGCTAAAATTTGGCTTGAGAAAGAACCGCCAAATTCAATTTTGACATGGGGTGATCTCGTTTCTAAGTTTGTGAACAAATTTTTTCCACCATCTAAAACAACACATTTGAAAAATGAGATTTCAAGATTTGTACAACGAATAATGAAAGTTTTTCAATGGCATGGGAACGATTTAAAGAAATGTTACATGAATATCCACACCATGATTTTTCCGAATTGCATCAAATTGACACTTTTTATAATGGTCTTAATGATCATGAACGAGATTATTTAAATGCCGCCGCGGGTGGTATTTTTTTGTGCAAAACGACCGATGAGGCTTTGAAAATCATTGAGAATAGGTCTAAAGTTTATAGCCCTCATAACACACCGAGTGTTGCCACTATGGGTTCATCGTCGTCTCGTAACATGAATGCCTTGAAAGATGAAGCAAATGAGGAGAATCGGTTTTTGATAGGTTTTCGACTCTTATGACTCATTGGAAAGCACAAGATGCTTTGAATTCCGCTTCGGTTAAAGCGGTTGAAAAGAGTTGATTGTCTTGTGGTGGAGCTCATGATCTTTCCGAGTGCATTACCGCCGGTGGTAACACTTCGAGTGCTTACGTAGCAACGGGAACTTATAACCAAAACGGCCAAGGTTCCCTCCCAAATCAAGCTCCACCAAATCAAAATGCTAATAACTATCAAAACAACAATCAATGTGGTAATTATCAAGGCAATTCACGTAACTACAACAAAGGGAATTATCAAAGTTGGAATGGACAAGTCACTAATCAAAATCAAAACCGTGATTTTCAAAACACTACACAAGGTTTTCAAAATGCTCACACTAAAAATCTTCAAGGAGAATTTTTGTATTATGCTAAAGCTAATGATGCTAAATTTGATAACATGCAACGTGAGATGATTAGCTTAAGATCCGAGTTGAAAAACGAGCTTAAAAACGAACTTGCTAATGAACTTAAAACTCATGCTAATAAAATGGAGGGAAATGTCCAAAGTCTTCAACAAAATCAACAAAAGATGGAACAAGGACAACATGAGATTAAGCAAGAATTGTTAAAAGCGGATTTAAGGCAATCAAAATTTGAAGACCGAATGGCAAAAATGTTTGAAGCAATCATGTGTAAACCCTCTTCCTCGGGTGGTCTTCCTAGTGATACCATTGCAAACCCGAAGGGAGAAATGAAGGTTATTACTACACGAAGTGGTAAAACTTTCAAGGAACCAATCTCTCGTCCAAGTACTTCTACGGAGAAGGAAATCGAGAAAGAGCCCGAGGTGATGGTCGAAAAGGAGCATATTACAATCCCACGAAGTAGCGCTCATACCACACCTACGGTTGAACCAATACCAATCATGGAACCCGAGTTTCCAAGGCCGTTGCCTAATGTCCAACCCACACCACCCTTACCTTACCCTTCGAGATGTAACAAGGAAAAGGCACAAGAACGGAATAATTATCAATTGAGCTTTTTATGAAAATGTTTCGTGACATACATTTTAACATAAGTTTTTCCGACGCTCTTATCATGATGCCTCGATTCGCCGCAAACTTCAAAAGTATGCTAAACAACAAAGAGAAGTTACAACAATCGTCTAATTGTTCATCGGTTTTTCTTAGCCGCATACAACAAAAAGTCGGTGATCCTGGTAAAATTTTAATCCCATGTGCAATACAAGATATGGAGGAATGCTACGCCTTGGCCGATCTTGGTGCTAGTATAAATTTGATGCCTCTTGATATTTTTAAGTCACTCAATCTTCCTAATCTCACTCCTTCAAGAATGTCAATCGAGATGGCCTATCATTCTACGATTCTAGCTTGTGGAGTAGCCGAGGACGTCTTCGTGAAAGTTGGAAAGTTCTACTATCCCGTGGACTTTATCGTTGTTGACATTCCCATCGATCCTAAAGTTCCTCTAATTTTAGGTCGATCATTTTTGGATACCTCGAAAGCACTTATCGATGTGCATGCTAGGAAAATCACTCTTCGTTTCAATGAGGAAGAACTTGTCATCAATGCAACACAAAACTCCAATCTTTCTCATGTCTATTCTATTGCAACTTTAAACCATGGTAATTCAACCAATGTCGTTTGCAAAGAATTTTCACCAAGAGTTTTAGGAAATGTCGCCAAAAACAATTTACCATTTTCTCCGCCGGTGGAGGTTATGAGTGTAAAGCCTACAAAGAAGAAACCGTCAATACTTGAATCGAAAAATCCTTCGCCTCACCTCGAACATTCATTCTTGAAAAGTGTTGATAAGTCGCCGGTTTCTACGGAAGATATTTCGGATGACGAATATGTTGACCCCGATGGGGAGGTTTTCTTTGTCGATAAACGTTTTGAGAACTTACCACCACCAAAACCAAAACAGTTTTCAAATGTGAGAATTTTTAGTGTGACTAACATCGTCTTAGAAACACCAAATATTTTCGACATAATCAAAAAGGGTTTTCATAAGGAGAGTTTAAAAGGTAAAAAAGGAAAAGATTTTAAAGTTGATTTAAAATATTTTTCTACTAATCTAACTCCATCATCGCCACGTGTTTTGAGTACTACAAGCTCGTCTACTCCTTTTGACGATGCTTTGTAGGGTTTTAGTATGGGGGAAGCCCCTTATTTTCCCTCATCTTGTCCACCGAGGACGAAATATTCGATCCCGGAATCTATTATAAAGGGAAATATCAGTCTTCCACCGATGCAATAAATGGAAACTATATCTATTTGCTTGGTGCGAGTCTACCTCGAGTAGCTCAAAAGTTTGTCTTACCAATTGTCCCACCCTTCTACTTCTCATCTCTTTTCTTCAAACTCTTTGAGTTTATGGCACGTGTGGAAGTGGCGTTGAATTGTTTATCCAATGAAAACGAAGACGCCATCTTCGATCCTGGTATTTTGTATCATTAAAGGACTTAGTCCTTAATACCGGTTGCTTTTTGGGCCTTGTTTATCATGTAAGCCCCATCAAAAAATTGACCATACCATGATTTTCCCTATATGTTCACATTTTGAGGGGATCCAGTCGAGCTCATGACTCGGTAATAAAAAACGAGGTGCCTCGTGGGGGAGATCCCATGCTTATCCTTTTATACTTTCTAATAAATAATGAGAGGGGATTTGTGCCCTTCAAACTCGTTGTCTCGTGGTTGTTTGTGATTGTGTTATCTAGATCATCATCATCTTCTACGATTGAAGACTCTCGTGTTCGTTTACGTGAGCCTCCATCGTTCGCTTGAAGAAGCTTTTCACGAATCCATTGACATATCCTTTATTGTTCTAACAATTATCTTTTAGCATAATTCATAAACGGCTTTAGATATATTGTTGATCACCCTTTCCATGCTAGATCCTAAGCATTCGACTCTTCGTCTCTAGTATGGGGGTGCTCCACCTTTAGACTCAAAACATTGAGGACAATGTTTACTTTTAGTATGGGGGGGTGAATAGATACGTGCTTTGCTACGCCCTCACGCTTTCCAACTTTCAATGTTTTGTTTTTGTTGCTAATAAGGCTAAAAATGGCCAAATTTTAAAAACTTTCGTTGTTTTCATATGTGTTTCTAAGACCCGAATGTATATTTTTCGATGGGTAGAATAAGAGCTAATTTTTGACTTGATGGGCATTTGGAGCCCTTTACATTCCTTAACCCGCTCAATTCAAGTTTTTCTAGACTTTTATATAGGGAACTTTAAAACGCGAAAGTCTTAGCTCATTCGGGTTAAGAACAAGAACTTTTCGCAAGTTCCTATAACTGATCTTAGAAAGTCACTTATCAAGGGAACTATAAAATGCATTCTCTAAACTTGAAAAATTCCAAGAAAGTGCAAGATCCTATAGGTGGCTTGAAAACCCAAAACTTTGATTTGATATAGTCTTAATGAAAGCTAATCCAAATTTGGCTTAATTTTGACTTGCATGGCTAAGTATTCACGAGTCTCTTTAATTAGAGTTCTTTATATAGTGAAGAACGAGAAATGATAGAGTTAGACAAGTGATCATGCTAAACGTAGAACATGAAAATGTTCTTTCAAAAACTCATATGTTTTTAATTGTGGCTTTTTCTTCCCATAAGATCAATGCATTAGGAATAAAAATAAGTGCAATAAGTAAGGTCGTACGATTTGAAAGGTTACTTAGCTTCTAGCCCAAGATCATTTAAAAGTTGCTCGGGGTTGAATAGAGTTCATAGCCAAGGCATAACTTATTGAAGCGGGACGCGAAGATTGGTGAAGATCCAAAAAGGCTCTAACAAGGCATGAGGAGCTCTATTTTTGCTAAAGATCCAAGATGATGTGAAGTATCATTATTTCTAAATCAATATGAAGGATCGAGACACACGACGAAAAGCAATTACTCCCCTAAAGATCAGGGATAAAGTCTATCCAAAAAGACCCTAACAAGGTATGAGGATAAATATATCCAAGTCCGAAAAGGAGGCGGATTGTTGTATATCAAAGTACAAAATAAAGATTGAAGAAAAATGATGAAGTCGTGGTCCAAATATGAAGAATCTCTCAAAAATGTCAAGTGAAGAAATTCCAAAATATGAAGAGAAGACCATAATTTCAAGAACGTCTTCCCAAGATATGAAGTATGAAGTACATGCCAAATATCGGTCCGTTTTAAAAGATTTTGTCCTTCGGCTAACTATCGATTAAATCATGCTACCTTGCTTTCGTACTAATAAATACTTAAATAAGTCAATATGAATCACTTGTGATCCATGACAAATAGTTAAAAAATGCTAGTAACCCATTTCCTTTTATAATAACTAGGATTGCGGGGAGAAAAAGTATTACACAATTTGGACGTATGAGTAGTGTTAGCGTTGTGACTTGTACCAACAATGATCTCGTTTTTGCACTTAGAATGGAATGTATGACAATCAAGGATGACAAAATTTACTCTATGGGACATTTACTTGTTTCTATTCTTTGACCCTAAAAGTCACATTCGTGATGAAAATCATACATTATGTCTTTACACACCTTCGTAGTATTATTGCAAGTCTTTTACTTTTTAATAAAGGGTAATAAAATTGAACTTTGGTGATGCTTAGATACTTTATTCTAGCATTGCGTGAGGGCACGACAATGGCTTAGTATGGGGGAGTGATGAGATGGCATTTATACATGATCTCATCGTTCTTTTCGAGCTTTAAATGCATAAATATGTCATAAAATACCATATATATATGCTTGTATTTTTTTACTTGTGTGTTTTAGGTATGGATATCGTGAAAAAGACAAAATATCACAAGAAACAAAGAAAAACAGACACGAGAAACGAAGCCGTACAAAGAACCGGGCCCTAGTTCATGATATATCCAAGATTAACCCTTGAAGACTTGAAGAAATACAAGATTGATCCTCAATGAATGAAAAAATGACACTTAAAACCCTTGTATATTCACAATTACAAGTTTGGTCCCTTAAGTTTGTCAAAATTACAAAATGGTCCTTCAACTTTGAAGATTTGACAAGATTAATCCCTCATCAATTCTAATTTGTTAATTATGGTCCCTCATAAAGTCAAAGATTCAATGAAGACCTTTGAAGATCAAGAATGTCCAAATTCAGTCCCTCGATTATGGAAAAATGACAAAACAACCCTTGAAACACTTTTGCCAAAGTTTTGGGGCAAAAGTATTATATTCATAACTTCAAAAACAAAGGGAACACGTTTTGTTGGCTGAAAAAGCGGGTAACACTTACTGTAGCAATTTTTACCATGAAGAAGACCCTTTTTACCCATGTTTAAAAAGAAAGAAAACAAAGGGGAAAGTGAAATTGGTTGTTCCCACGTGTAATTCACATCACCTCAATCACATCCCACAACAAAAACCTTAAACTCCACTACCAGAAAGATACCCCCAGCCCCACTCACATGACGACACTTGGCAAAGGATCATGACATGGCAAAATGAACAAACTTAAGCCTTTCCTTAGTCACCAAGCACTTAATGAACATCCTTGATTCACCCTAGCAAGCTGGCAACAAGCCTAGAAGATTCTGCATGGATAAATTAGGAAATTCAGTTACTAGGGTTTATGAATAGTGTTTTGTAAGCATTTGCCTATAAAAGGAGACCTCAACTTGTGAGAGTCCCTTTGTTCTAGTTTTTGGCTATTATCTTTGTAATTCCTTTTTATTTAAATAAAAATTGAATTTCTTAAAATTTGTGAAATCTCTTTTGTGTTTTATAAAAGTTGGTGTTAGAATAGCTGAAATTTGAGTTCCCTTTGATGTAATAGACCTTCCTTAATCTTGTGGTTAAGGCACGTCTATGTTTGAAAGGTTTTCAAAGGTTCAAAAACCTTGAAATCTTTGTTTCTGTTTACCTATTATCCTGTACTAACCCTTAGCCAAAAGCCTTAAGCTCCTTCAAGCTTGTTGACACCAAGCCTGAGAAGAGATTTAAGCTATTGGTTGAGTTGTTTGCTCATTTGTGTTGAAGAATCATAATCATCAAAACCTTGTTCTACTTTGAACATCAGCAAGTTTTGATCCTCTTGGTGAAGAACCTTGGTCTTGTTCTAGTAGTTGAACAAGGTCCAGGGAGCATTGGTGGTCCTCCTAGGATGTTGTGGAGGACAGGTATGGCCTCTTGTTTAATTTTCCCCTAAAAATTTCATGATATTGCCTGTTTTTAATTTTGGACTGTGATTTTGTGTTCTTGTGTTTAAGGTTGTGATTTTTGTGTTTGAATCTGTTAGTTGTCATCTATGAAGTGTGTTTGAATGTTAAAATCAGTAGGTTGTTCTTAGAAATCACAAGTTGCTTTGAAAAGTTATGGATTAAGGTGTGTTTGGGATAATAACCTGTTTTGGTTTTGTATTGTTTTGAGTTGGTGCTTGTTGTTTCTTTGTGTTGGAACCTGTTTCATAAGTGCTAAGTGACATTTATCTGCATGCTTTGTGCATATAATCACCTAGATCCTAAAATAGGCTATAAAATCTTCATTACTTGGTTAAATTGGCTAAAATTTAGAGGACACCTAGATCTAATCATAGACTAGGGTTAACAAGTGTTAAATCTAAGTTAATACAACCAGGGAAGTAGGATTTGAGTGCTGAAATTGGATTTGTGGTCATCTATATCAGTAAAAGAGTTAGTGTTCAGCAGTAACCTGCATATGCTTATTTTTGCTTATAATCTTTGATTCAGTGATTGATTTAAGTTTGTTTGTGCTTAATAATAGTTTATATAGCTTGTGTATGCATCTGATTGAATTTGGAGTGCTTATTCTAGCTTAAACTGTTTAAGTGTTCATAACAGCTTAATTTCCATGTATGTGCTAGATCTGAGCATCTTTTGATTTTTTTGTGCTAATTGGTGATACTGAAGTGTGTTTTTGTGCTTGATTGTGACTCCTTGTGATTAAATGATCACTTGGGTGCCCTTGTCTTCCAACAAAACATACAAAATATCTCTAAAATCAAAGGTCAATTAGTCAAAGCAGTGGGAACTCCTTTCCCCTGCTGCTAGCCATTGCTAGTGTAATTTTGTGTTCAGCTTATCAATAAGCTAATCAAGCTTATTTTAACCAGCAACAACTTTGATTTTATAATAGGTGCTCATTATTTGACGCATTTGTTCATACTAGAGCATTTGGTGGGTTGACTTTAGGGTTTGACTAGAAAACCAACGTAATTGACTTTTTCATAAGTGCTTATTGGCTTATTCCAGCTTATTGGTTTTTCTTATTGGACTTTGGTTGATTGATTTGTCTTATTGAAGTCATTTATAACATTTTGCAAGTTGAATCAAGTCCTGAGGTGCCCTAGAACTAAAACCCGGCTTTTTTGTCTTTTGGTGGATTTATACTTGGCTTATTTCTGGCTTATTAATTGTGTTTTTTAAAAATTTATTTTTACAGATCTCTTAGGTATCCCAAAAGAAGGTTGTGTGTCAAATTAGAGCTTATAGCATTGGCTTATTGCTTAATGGGCTTATTGGCCCAATAAGGATAAACTGTTTGTTCATTAAGCTGTGATAAGCTCATTTTCAGCTTTTGGGCCTTCAGAGTTTTGTGTTTAAAATTGAATTTTGAGTCAGATAGGGCTTTTCCAAGTCATTTGGGCTTATTTTGACTTTTTGGACTAAAAAGCCCATTAAGGTTGACTGAATTTGCTTTTAGCCCATTTGGGGGCCCAATAGGGGTAATTCGGTAATTTTAATTTCATTTTCTAATTATTTAGGTTAAAATAAACTAGTTTGCAAGTTTTTAGAATTTTTTATATAATTTTTGGATTTTTAATATTATTTTAATATTATTTTATTATTATTTTTCAAATTTCACATTTTTGCATTTTTTATATTTTTCTTAGTTTAAATTCATTAAAATAGGAATTTTGTAACTCTTAGATTAATTTTATCATCTTTAGATTAATTTTTATAATTATTTTAAGTTTTAATAGTTTTTAAATCATTTTAAATAGTTTTTATTAGTTTAAAAAATTATAAAAAAATAGTTTTTAATCTTATTAGGTTATTTTAGAGGTTTACCAATTAAGAAATCTTTATTTGGGATTTTTGATAATTAATTTGATTTTTAGGGCTTTAATTACCGTTTAAAAATTAATATTTAATTAATTAAAAGGTTTGAAAAAGTTTTGATCATTGGTAAACTCTTAGTTTATTTATTTTAATTTTTGGTGAAAGTTTTTAGAATTAATTTTTATTTTTGCTCTTTTTATGGTTTTACGTTATGTCGTAGTATTAATTAATTTCACGTCTTCGTCATTCTCTTTTCTCACCCCCTTCTTTCAAATATTAATCTCAAATCAATTACGAATTATTCTCACACATATACCTCCTTAGGAAACGAACTTGGAACTTCATTGGGTCATTAGTGTTTGATTTTCCTAAATCATCATTAATACTTTTCCCTACTTTACGCTCTTTGTTTTCCTAAACAAGAGTTGTAATCTACTACAATCAGTAGGCAAGTGGTTGATAAGCGGGTGGTTGGTGAACTTGATTGTTTCTTTGAGGTGGATATGGGTTTCTTTGGGTTTGATATTGATTTGGAGCTCGAGGTTGGTTTTGATTGTTGCGATTGAGGTTCTTTGGGTTTTGTGGGGGAAAATCGGGTGGTGAAAGAAAGTTGTTTGAGCGATAGCTGAGCAAATTACGGTCACCTTGAGGACGTGCTTGATAGCCTCCCGTAGAAAAGTTACCGTTGGCAGCATACACATTTTTCGGATTGTCATGAGTCGAAGGACAATAGGTGTATGAGTGAGATCCCCCACATATTTCACATGATTGAATCATAGCATTAACTTGAGCATTGATAGCTTTGGTGTTGTTAGCGGTTTGGAGAGCAAGTATTTCAACAAGCGAAGTAAGCTTATCAATCTCTTGTCGCTCTCATTAGTGCTAGCACTAGCCACATTAGTCCGAACACTCTTGGTTTGCACTCTAGACTTATTCTCAATAATGTCCCATGCGGCATTAGAAGACTTAACCAAAATGTTACCCCCGAGGCACTATTTAGTGAATCTTGGTCATTCATGCGTAAACCATTGTAAAAAGTATTAATTTGATGTACTTTTGTGAAACCATGTTGTGGACACTTTCTTAAAAGTTCCTTAAAACGGTCCCAAGATTCACTAAATGTCTCACCATACTTTTGTACAAAGGTAATAATTTCATTCCACATAGCGGTAGTACGTGAGGGTGGGAAAAAGTAGTTAATGAACTTGGTCTCTAAATGCGTCCACGTAAGAATACTTTGTGGCGGTTCCTTATCAAGCCAATTCCGGGCTTGTCCCTCTAAGGAGAAAGAAAAAAGTTGCAAGCGAATCACTTCTTGTGAAACCCCATTATACTTAACCGTATTAGTGAGTTAAAGGAACCTTTTTATATGGTCATGAGGATCATCAAGCGAACGCCCCAAGAAAGGTTGAGCAGAGACCATTTGAATGAAGCCGGATTTGAGTTCAAAATTGTTGGCTCCAATCTCGGGTATGACAATAGCATCGGTGTTGCCCTCTACGTGCGATTGCAAAAGCTCGATCATTGGTTGATTGTCCATGGTGACAATAGGTGGAGTTATGACTTCGGCTTGAATTGCTTTCTTCTTACGAGCACGAGTACGCATGCACACCTACAAAAGGAAGAGAAAAATAGACAAGAAATATTTTTGGTTTTCATGTTTTTCTATTTTATTGGATTTTTGAAATTTTTTTAATTTTTATGGATTTTTTGAAAATTTTTAAGCAAGAAAAATAACGTTCAAAAGTGAACAGATCCCAAAATCCAACGCGTCTCTCACTTAAAACTGTTAATCTTAACGAAAAGAGCCGGCAGCGGTGCCATTTAATAACTGGTTTTACCCAAGTATAAAAAGTTATCGTCCCAAGTCTTTTCGAATTGATTACTAGTAGAAAGTGCGACTCAATCGTTCTTGGTGGAAAATTAAATGGTTTGGTTATCTATTTTAACCTAAAAGTAAATATGAAAATGTCGTTGAGTAAAATAAAAGCTTAAAAAAAATTAAACTAAAAATTACTAGAAAACGTAATGAATTTAAAACGTAATGAATTTAAAACTTGAAAACTTGGTAAAAATAAACTAAGACAAAACTCGTTTAAAAATAACACTAAGTAAAAATGCGGGAAAAATTAAATTTGAAATTTAAATAAAATATAAAAACGAAAAATGAAATAGGATCGCAGTCAATGCGATCGTGGTCCTTGATCGTATCCTGGATCGCAATCAATGCGATCGTAACTGGTGATCGTACTCCACCACGATCGTGACTTTAGATCGTACTCTTAGTGATCGCAACCTACGATCGTAGCACTCGATCGCAGCCTAGATCGTAGTATAAGGGATCGCACTCAATGCGATCGTAACACGTGATCGCACCCAAGGAAATCGTAGCCACGGATCGCACTCAAGGATCGCACCCACGATCGCAACAAGTGATCCTGGTGTGGATTATGGAGTGTGGTCGTAGTGACGATCGTACTGGGTGATCGAAGTAATGGATCGCAAGTAGGATCCCTAGGGGTTTATGCGATCACACTTACTTAATCGTAACTGGTAAAACCCTTAAGCATAATACGATGGAAATCAAAGAGCAAATAAGCCAAAATAAGCAAGATGAATAAGCACTTAATCAAATCTTAACCGAATAAAAACAAGCATAAACTTAAAAACTTTCAAAACACGAATTAAGCAAACATTATAAATCCAACTTTAAAAACACTAAACTTTTAAGAAAACTTAAAAGCTAATAAGCTAAATACGAAATAAGCCAAAAAGCATAACAAGCCTTAAGCTTAATCGTATAAGAACTTATATAGGGATAAAAAGATGAACTTTTTAATCACATAAACATCAAAATCAAACAAGAATCAAGAACATTTCGGATCAAAGATAAACCAAAATCAAGAAAGGTAGAAGAAGATTAAAGATTAAAAGCTTAAACTTGAACTTTTGATTAATGAATTCCAAATACAAAGATGAAATAAAGCTTAAATTTGATAGAAAAGATGAAGTTTTAGTGAGATAAAGTTAAACACTTTCTCTCTCTAAAATGAAAACTACAAAAAAGAAATAAACTAGCTAACCACCCTCCTAATGTGTTTAGGAGGGTATTTATAGGAGATGGGGAGATGCATGTGCTTCCTTCCTTCTTTCTTTCTTCTCGACTCGATTTAAATTCTTTGCCTTTCTCGACGTTGTCTCGGGATTTGTCGATGTAAATTGAACTTGTCTTGTAATTTTATTCTTCTATTAGACTTGAGTTCTTCGACTTCATTAAAACTCCGTCTTTAGACTTTTTCTTCGATAAATCTTCATAATAGGCCTTAGACTTCCGTTCTTTTTGCACTCTTGATCTTTTGACTTCGTCTTTTCTCGTTTTCTTCAATAAAAGCCGGTGATAGCCCATGTTTTCTTCCTCTTTCATCTTTTGGTCCTAAAACACAATAAAAACACAAACCACGCATAATTCTGACTTTTATGACATAAAATATACGTTTTGGTATTGTTATTATTGAAAATAAGTGGTAAAAAGGATAAGTGTTTTCACACTTATTAGAGGGGTATGTGAAACGTGGCTCTGGAGATAAACTCCAACAACGCTCAGTAAAATGTATCATTGTAGGTTACCCTAAGGAAACTATGGGTTATTACTTTTATTATCCGCCTAAGAACAAAGTAGTTGTGGCTCGGTATGGAGACTTCCTTGAAAATGATCTTGTAAATCAAGAATTCAGTGGGAGAAATTATGATCTTGAAGAAATTCAAGAAGATACATTGCCTTTTGAAAATACTAGCGAAGAAATTCCAATAGAGCCAGAAAGTCTGGGAGCTCTATGGGAATTAATTCCTCCACGTAGGTCTGGAAGGACTATACGTGCGCCAAGCAAACTATGTCTTAACATAGAGGATGATAAGGAGGAAGTAGGGGATCTTGGTGAACCAGCTAACTATCGATCCGCAATGCTTGATCCAAAAAAGTAAAAATGGATACCTGCGATGAATGAGGAAATGAATATCCATGAAAATCAATGATGTTTGGATTCTTGTTGATGTACCTAATGCTGAAGTAGTGAAAAATAGGTGGATTTTCAAGAAGAAAATCGACATGTATGGCGAAGTACAATCCTATAAAGCACGTTTGGTAGCTAAAGGTTTTACTCAAACTTTTGGCATAGACTACGAGGAGACATTTTCTCCTGTAGCAGACTTACGAGCTATTAGGATTCTCATAGCTATAGCAGCATACTATGACTATGAGATATAGAAAATGGATGTTAAAACTGCCTTCTTGAACGGTCGCTTAGATGAAGACATCTATATGCAACAACCGAAAGGGTACGTTGATCCTAAATATCCAAAACGCGTGTGCAAACTTCAAATATCTATATATGGTTTGAAGCAAGCATCACGTCAATGGAATAAACTATTTGATGAAGAAATGAAAAGGTTCGGATTTATTCAAAATCGTGATGAGCCATGTGTATATCGTAAAGCTAGTGGGAGTAATGTAGTGTTCCTAATTTTATATGTCGATGACATATTAATCATGGGAAGTAACATTCCAAGACTTAAGGAAGTTAAGGATTATCTTGGTAAATGTTTTTCAATGAAGGATTTGGGAGATGGTGCATATATTCTGGGAATTAAAATCTATCGAAATAGGAATAGACGGTTAATTGGTCTTAGTCAAGATGCTTAAAATGATAAGATATTGAAGAAGTATAACATGCATAACTCCAAGAAAGGTTTTCAACCTATGGAGGTTAAGCATGAATTAAGCCATGAGTTAGATGCATCAACACCCGAAGAGGTGGCTTACATGCAAAAGGTGCCGTATGCTTCGGTTGTAGGATCTATTATGTATGTTGTAAGATGCACAAGGCCTGATGTGGCGTTTGCTCAGAACTTGGTCAGTCGTTACCAACAGAATCCAGGGAAGCTCTACTAGACTGCTGTTAAACATTTTCTGCAGTATTTGAGGAATACGAAAGGAAATGTTTTGGTATTCAAAGGGTAGCCATATACATAATAAAAGTGGTTTGGATTAGGAAGTTTATTGGAGATCTTGGAGTGATGCCTTCAATTAAAGAACCTATTGATATATATCGTGACAATTCTGCTACAATAATATTCGCCAATGATTCTGAAGTCATGAAAGGCGCCAGACACTTTAAACGTAGATATCACTACGTTCGAGAACAACTTGAAGCTCGTGAAATAAAATTAATAAAAGTTCACACAGACGATAACGTAGCTGATCCTTTTACTAAGGCTTTTCCTAGACCAAAGGTAGTTAAGCATGCCAAAGCAATTGGGCTGCAACTAGTTAGCGAATTCATGCAATAAATCTGTGATTAGTATTTGGATAAAGGATGTTAAAACATTATTGAATTGATGAAATAAAGATTGGTTTTCGTTTATTTTCTGTTATTTGATTTTGTATCCTATTTTAAATGTTTTAATCCATTAATAATTGTTATGTTCTAAATGTCCGTTGTCGATTAATAATGTGGGAATATTATTTAAACTAAGACAATTCAAAATAGTGACAGAATATACTTGAAAGTATATTGGTCAATTTTGGATGATATTTGATGAATCAAATATTGGACTTATCTCAACTATATGATTTTACTTTATGGATCTTTGTCATTAAATAAATCATAAATAGTTATCCTTAGACGTGAGATACCAGGAAACTGCATTGAATGTAGTGCATTTCTGTAAGGTAACCTAAAG
Organism: Glebionis coronaria; assembly: GCA_025667525.1. NCBI lineage: Eukaryota > Viridiplantae > Streptophyta > Magnoliopsida > Asterales > Asteraceae > Glebionis > Glebionis coronaria. Next base: position 20,756 of record JANFOE010001250.1, on the reverse strand, counting down.
CTAAACGTAACTGGTAGCTATAAGGGTTATTTTCAGATGAGTTGCAAAGTTCGTAAGTTTCGCTTGTTGTCAAAATAGGATTTGTTTCCTTCAAATTATTTTGAAGTATAATACAGCTGGGCCCCTCGGGGAGTAATAAGATGTTTGTCTGGCCACACCCAAATTAATTTTGGTAATCTTGCTATATCCGTAAACGAGAAACAGAATGGTTAATGAAGGAATGACTGAGATCCATATCCTATTAATGATGTATTTGAAATGAAAGGATAATAATAATGATGATTCATTAAAAGGTTTTGTCTAGCAGACCTTACTCGAGTTGTACTAGTGACATTGCTAGTGTAACTAGACGCTAGTCAATGTAATCACGATATTCGAATTTTGTCCAAGTGGGAGCTGAAAGTTTATGGACATAAATTTAATAGTCGTGTGATAGGATCGAACTCGGGATTACGGGATTGCACACAATACGTAAAGGGTTAATTTTATTTAATAAATGTATTTAATATATTTATTAAATTAAACCGAAGCTTAACTAACGATCGTTAAATAAGTTAAGAGTTAACTTAAACGATCATTATGGAATTAAATAGAAGAAAAGAAGGAGACGGAAAATTCCGGAAGCCACCTTTGGGTGGGCTTAGACCGGCGGTTACAAGGGAAAAAGGAGAAGAAAGAAAATATTTTCTTTCTTAAATTGTTTAGGTTTTCTAGCCTATATAAACAACCCTTTAGCCCTCTTAAATTTTCCCATCCCTCTCTCTTCTTTCCTGCGATCAAACCAAAAGGAAAAAACCTTTCTTAGGGTTCCTTTTAACCTCTTGGGTAGATTATTCCACAAGCATAGAAGCTTCGTTTATACTTGATATACTCACGGTTAGCCCGTCGCATTACGTGTGTACAAGAGCGTAGTATAGTTTTACATTAAACTATATCTTGGTACTGTTCTTCATAAACCCTAATTGGTGATCTTGTGGATCTTTGCTAGGATAAAGGTATGTAACCATATTTCGACTAATTATGATTGTGTTATTATGATCTTGTTAAATCGCTTCCGCTATTACGTGCTTTGATCCTTGCTTATGATTATATAATTGTTATGAAATTCATAAACCAACACTTTTTACATTATTCTGTTAAACAAAATTTTTATCTTAGGTAACATATCTATTTTATTTTATAAAAGAATATGTGCGCTTAGAATTGACACATTAATATATTTATAGCAGTATCATAGATTGTCTTTACCTTTTCTTGTCGTATAAGTATCATATGAAAACAATAAAGTAATTTCCGATACTAGGTAGGAGTAATAATTTGAAAGCTTGTATTGAGGAAATATGAAATAAAGGCATGATAAAAACGTTGGAAAGAAAATTTGTCACAACTGACTAGACATTGAGATATCACATTTTGTGATACCATGATTTTTTTGCATGTTCACACATCCACTAATAAGAAAAGGAAATCAATAAATTCTTCAGTCAGTTTATGCAATTGTTGTAGTTCTTGTTAGGCTACAAATTATTTGGTAGGGTCTAATATTCTTTTAATTTCATGTCGTGGTTTTAGTTTATATTTCAGTGTGTTTATATACACATATTTTTTTTTTGCATTTTACATTTACAACATCTTCTAGCTTGTTAAAGGTTTTCCGATCCATGCGTTCGTCTGTTCTAACATAACATGTATAAATATGCTTTGAAAGCCATATTATTGAATGAATCAAAAGCGCTTGAATGAAGTACAGCAAGATAGATACTAGGGCTGTAAACGAACTGAACGTTTAATGAACCGTTTACCCATCGTTCGACGAAAAATTCGTTTATGTTCGTTTATTTAATAAATGAACGAACACGAACAAGATTTTTGTTCCGTTTAGTTAAGTAAACGAACGTGAACAAAGGCTTCGTTCGTTCATTTACGTTCATGAACGTTCGATTATGTCCGTTCGATTACGTTCGTTTATTTCGTTCGCTTACATTCGATTAATATTCTAAATGTTAAAATAATAATAAACTATATATCAAATATTTTTAAATGTCTAATAATGATATATAAGATGATGATATAGATCGTATAAAGTAACAACTTTAGTTACATGGTCCTTTAGCCCGTCTACATTTATATATCGCTGTTTACGTTCGTTTATGTTCGTTCGATTAGTTTGCTTAAGTTAAATATGTAGAATATTGATAATCAATGAATCTATGAAGGGGTTTGTTGATTTCTAGAGAGAGAAAGTTAGAGAGAGAAAGTGAGAGAAACTATGTGAATTTTATTAAGTGGAAAACAAGAAATGACAACAACCAACCCCTTTCCTTAGTGGAAAGGGGTATTTATAGTTCCAAGTCATAAGTGGACTTGGGCCGGTCCATGACAAGCCCATGGACCGGTTCTTACTTAAATTAATAAGCAACTAACAACTATTATCTAACTACGAGCTATTACAACTTAAATATTATTGTGGAGTGACCGATACTTCTATTATACGTATAACGTATTTCTAACAATCTCCCCCTAAGGGAGGTCACTCCACGTTTACAAAGTTCTAAACCTAGCATACTATACTAAGTCTTCGTTCTTTAGCTCGTAGTCTTTTCTTCTTTTCTTTCTTTTGTTGTGAATATGTTGATTTGATCTTTTTGGCTTTGACTTGAGAGCATTGTTCTTTGACCTTTCACGTGCGATCTTTGCCTTTCTTGTGAACTTTGCCTCCTCGTGACTTCATGTTCCACACACTTACGTCTTTTTGTTGGATTCTTGAAAGCTTCAGAGTTTGATACAGCGGAAGACTTCATCTTGTACTTTCTTGAATTTTTGTTGCAAAAGACATAAGCATGTGGGAACGACTTTTACAGGTACACCGCAACACCACCGTCTTCACTGGTACACAGCAACGCCACCGTCTTCAACAGGTACTCAGCAACGCCACCGTCTTTAGCAGGTACACAGCAACGACACGAATAAAATGGCTTTGAACATTTTATTCTAATTCGGTAGCATTTTACCTCCGGTCGGTGAAGACCGTTGGACGATATTAGATATCGTACCCGTGACGGATAGTTTCAATTAAGTAACTTCCTGACAGGATTTCGCGGGTAAACCCGTTCTCTTTATTCGACCGTCCAAAGCTGACTGCGAACATAAAGAGTGAATCACTTGGATAAATTATCCTTGTGATTAAAAGCCGTCAATTCATGAAACCTAGAACAAGTGAATTTCAATTAAGATTTTCACCATCGTTGCTTTCCAGTTGTCACGAGCTCGATTCATAAAGAATCTTGCACGTTACCTACCAAGTGCTGTTTGATGTTGACACTAGAAGGATTTCCACTCGTCACTGTGGTCAATAAAGAGTCACTCTGAGTGTTCTGGCAAGATCATATGATAATGCGAAGAGGCCTGGAACGAGTTTAAGTTCAATTAAGAATTAAACCACTGTTACCTTCCAGTTTTTCACAAGATTGGTTCTAAAAGAACCGCACGTGTAACCTACCATGAGCTTGTTTGATGTTGGCTCAAGCAGGATTTCCATCTTCATTGTAATACTTACGTATTACTCGGATGTTCTAGCAATATTACAAGTATATTGCGTAGGACTCATGAAAATCTCTTACTTTTCACAGTGTGTGAGAAAGCAAGGAATAAAAGGAAAGTGTCCTAATGAGACTTTTGATGATCTCTTGGCTCTAGACTCGATTGTGCGTTTTGATTTAGTGAGCGATGGCTGGAGAGGAGTGCCACCTTTTCAATACCAGTTTATTCGGAGTGAATAAACCAATAGATAACGTGTTGATCTCCGTGTGATTAAAACAAATACCTTTTGAGAGATATTTGAGTTAGCTGGGGAAGGGTTGTGCATTGCATCACTGGGTCCATGATGTCTTTCTTCAATACCGAGAATCATTAACAAAAATGACCTCAATAGCATATGTATTGACCCGGTTTCTGCCTAAAGTTGTAAGGAGGGCTTCTTTCTTTACACCCTTTATCTTTACATTTCTTTTTCATTCTTCAACCCCTTCAATGCTTACCAATACGTCATCACTAGCACCTTGTTGTGATTGTTCCAGTGCTAGCTTAAGTACTTGGTCGACATTCAGCTACGTTCACATTCTTTCTCCATCTTTCCTAGGACTTCTAATTCTATCTAGGGAATTGTCCTTGGGAAGATTCCATCGGCTCTGATGAATCATTGGACTAAACCTATTCCTACCACCCTTTTGTCACCACATCCGTCGTGAATTAAGCGTGTTTTGGGAAGGAATTGCCATCATGAAAAATCATTGAAAATCACCTAAAGTACTTGTGATATTGAAATCAAAAGTTTTGTACCTTAGGTGTTTTGTTCATAAAAAACGCTCCCCCTTAACACGTGCTTTACACATATTAAGTTGGATAATCTTTAAGTCTTTTTCATCTTTTAGCCAAGTATCACTTACGTCTCCTTAATCCCATTTTCTCCCCTTATCCAAAATGTTAACCATTAATATTTGGGATATTGAATGGATTAACCGGTCTTTGGGTAAAAATGAAATCGATGTTTTTGGCCATAGAACAAGTTATTGCTCCCCCTTAAGTTAATAAGGGATAGTTGTAGTGCTTTGGTATGACATATTTTGAAAGATTTAGAATCTCGTGAGAAATTCTTGAAAAATTATCATACCTTAACACTACAGCAAGCCATACAAGCACATTATTCACAAATTTACATATTCACAATTGAAAACCAATATAAAGTGACCTGAGATGTACGACCCATCAGATGGATCGTTGCAGTAGCTTGTGGTGCACTAAATACGGTCTTCCACCCACGAATCTTTCCAAGCTCCTCATCAATCTACGTTCACGGAGCTTTTGATCGATCTTTTTGATCACATACTTTGCCATCTGCCGGTAACCCGGATGCCAATCCTCTGTCATCTCTGGCAAAGTCCCACCCAAGTTCAGATGCTCCAACTTTCCTCTGACTTGTAGAAGAGTTCCATCACTATACTTGTGAAGCTCACCCACCCTCATAAACTTCATCAAGCCTCGACTGTTCAAGTAGAAAATGCCGGAATTCGGGACAGAAATGCCGGTATAAGGACATCTTTCTACATGTTGAGGTAGCACTTGATTCACAGGACGGGTTAAATTAAGCTTCCTCTGATAGCTTTCGACTCCCAACTGAAGATCTTCAACTCGTGACTTGATGACAACGCTTCGTGTGAACATGCGAAGTGCTGTATTCAAAGCAATCAGGTCTTCACGAGGAATGTGTGTAAGTTGATCTCGGGTCATCAGAAGCAGCATATCTTCAATATCCTCAAGGCGAATGATGGAAAAATCTCCTTGCTGGATTTTGTATTCCCTGTCATCCTCCCTTTTCAAGCGAATCTCCGTCACATGATAGTAGCCGTTCTTGGCTTCAGTTTTCATTCCTAAGATGCTGGAGATGCGGATGTCGGATCTAACATTGCTTCCAGAATTGACCAAGCAGCAACCCCTGTACGCCCTTCGGACTCGTTCGTCCCAATGAGATGCACCTATGACAGCATACATATCATAATTACGATTCATTTTTGGGACCCAGAGTCGATTTACCTTTTCCTCGATGAAGGGTATTGTCCCCCAGTTGGCAGCTTTCAGCAAAGTCAGGGATGTTGCGTACTTTGAAGACCCCTTCATAAGATACTCAAGATCATTGGTGACGAAGAAGTCAAGAGTAATCTGATTATCTTGAGCAGGATCCATTGGAGGTGGAGCTCTTTCTGATTCATGAAGTCCTGGCCGTTGAACGGTTTTCAGAGCCTTCAGGATTTCATCGGCATAGTACTCGAGCTCCATTCGGGGTAATCGGGTTTTGGCACGCAGTCTCTTATCTTTCAGTGCTTTCTTCACCAAGGATGGAGTAACCGAAGTCTTATACTCATGAGCAAGAAATGCACATAAGTCAATCGGACTTCGGATACGGAGATACAGCACATCTTTGTCAGCATCTGTGATCGGATCATATTGTGCTGCTGCCGTGATCCAAGCTTGTGGTGGTGCAGACTCGTCTATCTCCAACGTGTCTTCCCAGGCACGAATGCTTGGTTCAGGAACCGTAGATTGTTGTGCTTGTTGTAGAGGAGTGGAAGTGCGAACATCTACTGGTTCAGTTTCAGGCATTTCGGCAGTGTCGTGAACTGGGGAGTGTTGTGCAGCTTCGGGTTCCGTCACTGATTCTGCAATCACAGGAGGAACAACAACAGAACTAATGGGGTTAGTGGTAATAGGTAAAGATACAGCGATAGAGATACCGGGAGCCGAAGACGCTGTAGTGGCATTCACATCGTGGCGCCACTTAGTTCGTCTTGATTCCGAGGATGTCGATTTATCCTTCTGTGCTGCATCTTTTGTGGACTTGGTTCCAGTCTTAGCAGCAGTTTTCTTGGAGCTGGTAACCTTGTCTCCCTCTTTCGGCTGTTCACCCCCATCATCATCCTGATTGTCATCCCCGTTACTATCCCTAACACTCTCCTGATTCTCATCACCACCATCGTCGCCATCATCATCATCATCCTCGTCATCATCCTCATCATCCTCATCATCATCACCACCCTCGTCATCGTCTTTATCCTTTTCTCCTTCTTCTTCTTCTTCTTCCTCTTCTTCACCCGTACCCTCTTCTTCACTCTCTTCCCTTTCTTCCTCAGGTAAGATGTGATATGGTACCACACTTCCAAACGTTTTGAATAATCTATCATCCTCCATGATAGCATCATTTAGGGATTTATATAGAGCCCGTTGAATCCTCGACTTATCATACGACCCAAGTTCCACCATACGAGCCTTAAGGATCTTCTTCAATTCAAAATCCGTCAGGTCATAAGCAATCTTGTAGGCGGCTTCTGAAGGGTTGGATGATTTGACCATCAAGTTGTCAGCAGCAAGTGTCTTCAACTCATCGCGAAGTTTAGGCATTAGGGATTCAACGGATTCTTGCACTCTTTCTTTCACAGATGCTTCAAGTGCTTCTTTTTGTTCCTTATATTTATCCCTCATCGCTTGAAGTCTGGTAATACGTGCAGCATGCTTATCAGCCTCAGCCTGCTTAACCCGAGCAAGTTCTTCTGCATGTGCTTTTCTAGTCAACTCCATATCTGAAGCGAACCTAGCAATCATCTCCTCTTGGGCTTTCCTAGATTCTTCTTCCCTCTGAGCTCGTCTTTGCAACTCTTGGCGAAGTTCATCCATTTCGCGTTTGTTAGTATCAAACATTTCGGCCATCACTAATGCAGCCATTGCAGATGTTGCAGAGCTGCTTTGGGTTGACTGGAGGGGCTCGGTTGTTACTGCTGTACTAAGGATGGGGATTATGGGTGGTGGAAGAAATGGTGTTGAAGCCGGTCTGGTGGTTAAGGGTTGTATGGGTGAAGGTTGAGTTGCTAAGGGTTGAGTTGATACCATGATCGTAGGAGCAACAAGTTCCTTTTCCACACTTGCTGAAATAGGGATTGATGGCTCCTTCGAAGTGGAATAGTGTTCAGGTGACCCAAACTCATCAACATCATCCGGTTCCTCGTACTCATCCTCGATATCTACCCTCGCACCTGAACCACTACCGCCTGTATCTTTCCTACTCCTTTTAATTGCTATCTTCATCATTCGTTTCTCGGTTTTATCCATAGTAGGATCAACAATATCTTCTTCATCACGTAAGGCCATCTCATCAGCCTTACCCTTTCCCTTCTTACCCTCTGACTTCTTCTTCTTGGGTTCGGGTTCAGGTAACGCAGCTGGTTGTTTGCGTTTACCTTTACTCTTAACCGTTGTCGATGAGTCTTCTCCAGTCTGAAGGTTTTCTTTCAGCCTTTTGATTTCTATCTGCAGTAGCTTGTAATCAGCAGAACCTTTGATTTTATCAGATAGAAGGTAATCAGGAATAGGACCCGGAACCACGCCAATAGACGGTCCTTCATGCCTCAGATCTACAGTATCATCAGCTTCTTCAGTGTGATAGCGACCTGCTGTACGCCTATCAATAGTAGTATCAAGCTTCATAAAATAATTAATGATTAGCTTAATAAACCGAGGATAAGGAAAGAAGTTTGTCTTCAGCTTCTTGTTGAAGAAGAGCTGAAATGTAAATTCTTCCCATATCAACAAAGCATAATCTGAATTTGCAGCTATGTACATGCCATAGAAGAGGTTTATTATGGGACTGCGCAGTGCATCATGGCCACTCGTTTTTGGTGTAAGACATTAACTGAGAATACCCATCAATGCTCTCCAAGGTTGTCCCACCTTAGCAGTTGTAAACTCAGATGCAACTCGTATTTCCGGACATCCAAGTGCGTCAAATAACTCCACGAGTTCATCTTTAGTAGGATCCCTTGAGAAAGACATGCCCTTGGGTGTATCCCGTATACCAAGAATCTTACGGAAATCTGAAACTGTGAGTGTCTGCTGCTTGTTGTCGATGGTGAAGGTGATCTTGTTCGAAGTGAAATCCTTGGTAGCCCAAAATTCAAACATATACTCATACGGTACCGAGGCTGTACTCCTAAGGGCGTTCTTGAAATGAGAGTTATCGAGGATGGCTATGGCGACCTTAAAACCATGGTGAGTGGATTTAGAAACTTGCTTCAGCCTATAGTTGTTGGGTATAAACTTAAGGGTTCGAGCTTTAGCAATATCGGCTTCTCTAGATTCTTGGATTGCTTGTACCGTTGGATTAGTCATTGTATCTGCTTAAGATAAGACATGAAAGGTTGATGCACAAAAGCATATAGATATATATCATTCTTACTTCTAAGCATAACACATTTCATAAAACAACAAGTACATATATAGCATGCAAACAAGAATAATCAAACAACTCATCCGGAACTTTTCCTCATTCGGAACATTTTCATCCGGAACATTCTTCATTCGGAACTTCTCCTCATTCGGAACTTCTTCATCCGGAAGTTCTTCATTCGGAACTTCCTTCATCCGGAAGTTCTTCATTCGGAACTTCCTTCATCCGGAAGTTCTTCATTCGGAACTTCCTTCATCCGGAAGTTCTTCATTCGGAACTTCCTTCATCCGGAAGTTCTTCATTCGGAACTTCCTTCATCCGGAAGTTCTTCATTCGGAACTTCCTTCATCCGGAAGTTCTTCATTCGGAACTTCCTTCATCCGGAAGTTCTTCATTCGGAACTTCCTTCATCCGGAAGTTCTTCATTCGGAACTTCCTTCATCCGGAAGTTCTTCATTCGGAACTTCCTTCATTCGGAAGTTCTTCATTCGGAACTTCCTTCATTCGGAAGTTCTTCATTCGGAAGTTCTTCATTCGGAACTTCCTTCATTCGGAAGTTCTTCATTCGGAACTTCCTCATTCGGAAGTCCTTTATTCGGAACTTCCTCATTCGGAAGTTTTTCAGAAGAAATCCTTCATTCGGAAGTTTTAAGCCATGTTCATTCGGAACTTTTACAAACTAAACTCAGATGTTTGATCTAGTGCGTTTGTGAGTTTCTAAGGCAAACTAAGGCAATTTAAACATCATAGAACCTATTCCGAGCAAAACCCACCTTAATTCCCTAATCAATTTAGCCTAATTTAATCAAGAACCCTAAATCTGATACTTGTTAATTATCTGAATCAATTAAGGGGATATAGATGTTGATTTAGACGAATTAATAAGTCAAAGATTCAATGTTATTACCTTATTAAACGAATGAACGGGATGGAATGATTATACGAGATGTTTGAAAGAGTTGTGTGAGTGTGATGTTTTCAACAATGGCGGCAAAGGAGTGAGTAAACAGTGAAAGGAAAATAGTGAGGGGCGGGGTGATATGTTTTTTGACTTAGGTCAATTCTTTGACTAGTTTCATTAAACATCACCTTAGTCCCTACATTTTCTAAACTTTTCCTTTTTGTTTCTAATTTTTCCATTTCACCTAACTCTTGTTAAACGTACACACAACTTAGCAAACGCATCTATTAGCATATCCTCAAAATCTAAAAGCCATGCCTATCACTTAGAACGATCACAAGTCGTTTTCTAAAGCAAAACCACTCAATTACCATGTAGCCCTTAATTTTCACAAGCAATTTTGAAAGTCAATTTTAATGACAAAGATGATTTTACTATTTTCTCCCCCTTAAACAATGACCCGTTTTCTATTTAAAGAGCTGTAGTCATTGTTTAAAGAGTCAAATAGTGATGAAAGCATTTCCAATTTATCTCTTGAAAAATTTTGATTCGTGGTTTTAATAAGATTTCTCTTATTTTAACAAATTAATGCACTGAGACGTACACAAATTCGTGTCAGACCAAGTTATAAAGTAAACTTGATCCCTTTGCATGATTTGGCTTGTAAATCACGCCCGAGAAAATTAATTCCCGTTCTGAGCCAACGTTTTCCAAGGAAATACGTGACTTTAATATGAAAACCGGGTTGCAGTCTGAAATAACTACAAGCCATAATGGGCATGTTTTAAAAATGTACAACTTTTATACGGACTCTATTTATGGCACCGTGTCAATATTGATCGACATTTCTAAGGCCGTAAATATTACCGTACTAAAAGACATGCCCGTTTTAAAACGAAAAATATTTTTGGTTTTTCTTGATTTTATAATTTTTATGGTTTTTCTAGGTTTTATATTTTTTATGGTTTTTGTTGGTTTTCTATTTTTGTATTTTCTTTTTGTGGTTTAGATATTTACGATAATATACATGATCACAACCAAAGGATACTCTGAATAGTTTACCACGACTATTCAGCTGATTCTTCTGCCAACTCTTTGAGAGTCGTTGGAGTGAATGATTTCATACCAAGCTTATCAATCAAAAACTCGATTCGTCCTCGATCTAAGGCTTTGGTGAACATATCCGCCAGCTGGTACTCAGTAGTGACAAAATACAGCTCGATCACTCCGTTCTCCACCTGCTCCTTAATGAAATGGTAGCGAATGTCTATGTGCTTGGCCCGGGAGTGTTGAACATAGTTGCAGCAAAGGGTAATGGCGCTCTTGTTGTCACAATACATCGGGATTTTGTTAAATCCAAGACCGTAGTCAGTTAATTGTGATCTCATCCAAAGGACTTGAGCACAACAACCGGACATGGCGATGTATTCAGCCTTCGTGCTTGATATTGCAGCGCTTTTCTGCCTTTTTGAAGACCAACTGATCAATCTATCTCCAAGGAGTTGCACAGATCCAGACGTGCTACGCCTCGTGTCTTGACATCCAGCATGATCGGCATCTGCGTATGATATTAAAGCAATAGAGGAATCCTTCGGATACCATAGACCATGATGAAGTGTTCCTTTTAGATACCGAAAGATCCTTTTCTCAACATGTAGGTGCTTTTCGGTAGGCCGAGCCTGATACCGGGCACACATGCATACAGCAAATTGCAAATCAGGCCTGCTAGCAGTCAGATAGAGAAGGGTGCCGATCATTCCACGGTAAAGTTTCGGATCGACAATAATCCCATCCCTATCTTCATCTAACTTGGATTTCTCCACCATTGGAGTGTCTACGGGGTCACAATTCTCAAAGTTATATTTCTTAAGAGATTCTAGAGCATATTTGGATTGATTAATAAAGATGCCTCTGGGATTCTGAGAAATCTGTAATCCTAAGAAAAATGAGATTTTTCCCATCATCGACATCTGAAAGCGTGTGGACATTATCTTCTCAAATTGTTTAGACAATTCTATGTTAGTGGCGGCAAATATTATATCATCAACATAAATTTGTACCAGAAGCATGTCGTTGCCGTCTTTGAGAGTGAATAGAGTGGGGTCCACTTTGCCTTTGGAGAAGCCTTCCGACATGAGATATGTTGACAGGAGATCATACCATGCGCGTGGAGCTTGTTTCAACCCATAGAGAGCCTTCTTAAGCTTGTACACATGATTAGGAGACTCCGTACTGACGAACCCATCCGGTTGACTGACATAAACTTCTTCCCTTAGTTCACCGTTCAAAAATGCCGTCTTCACATCCATCTGATAGACGATCATGTTCATATGAGCAGCAAACGCAAGGAATAGTCTAATCGCCTCCAATCTAGCCACAGGAGCAAAAGATTCCTCAAAGTCTATACCCAAGGCTTGTTTATATCCTCTAGCGACCAATCTAGCTTTATTCTTCAATACCGCACCCATCTCATCAAGTTTAACCTTATAAACCCATAACAAAGTAAGGATGTTAACTTTGTCAGGGCGAGGAACCAATTCCCATACTTCTAGTCGTTTGAATTCATTGAGTTCCTCCTGCATAGCTTCAATCCAAGATGATTGGGTCATAGCCTGCTGCCAATTTTTGGGTTCAACTTCAGAGAGAAATGCATCAAAGTAACAATAAAGTGCACTCTCTTGTAATTGATGGCGTGTAGAGACTGGTCGATCTAGATCTCCAATAACATTCCTAATTGGGTGATCTTTTGTCCATTTAGTGCTATGGTTTTCAATCCTAGGTGGTCTGGAGTGAACAATAGATGGAGCTTCTTCTGAGGTAGACGCGGCTGAAGGGTTTTCAGGGATCGGTACACCAAAGAAAGGAAGCTCTTGCAAGTGAGCATATTCCAAGTCGTGATCAGTAGAATCCTCTTCCACATCATTAGGCACAAGTAGGGGTGATGATTCAGGTGTAGTTTGAGAATCACTTGGTGAAGGTGCATCCGGTTCAATGTGAATTGTAGATGCATTAGATAAAGGTTCATTGACTTGAGCAACCACTTCAGGTATTGGAGCAATTACTACAGGTGTTGGAACTTCATCAGTCGGGGGATCGAAGAATTCATCAAACAACGGTTGAAACAGTTTATCCCACTCGGGCCTTGATGGTGGTAAAAATGATGTAGAAGTAGGATTGTTGGGAACTAATTCGGAACTTATAGCACCGGTTCCCATCTCATGAAGCGCGGGTTCAGAGCTGTGTTGCTCAGAAGCCATCGCTGTCAGCTCGTCGAAATCTGCGTCCATAGTTTCTACAATCTTGCCAAGACGACGGTTATAGATTCGGTATGCTCTTTTGGACGGTGAGTAACCAATGAAAATACCTATATCGGCTTTTGGTTGAAGCTTACCCAGGTTCTCACTATTGATGTTTGGATAACACAGAGCACCAAACACATGGAAAAATGAGACATCGGGTTTGCGGTCATGTAGAAGCTCATAAGGTGTTTTTCCATGGCGTTTCCGAATGATAGAACGGTTTTGGGTGAAACATGCAGTAGAAATAGCCTCTGCCCACAAGAACAATGGAGCGTTCGCATAAATAAGCATGGTCCTAGCAGCTTCCATAAGTGTACGATTCCGTCTTTCAACGACACCGTTTTGTTGTGGAGTGCGTGCAGCGGATGTTTCATGTGATATACCAACTCCTTCATAATAATCACGAAGAGTCTGGTTGACGAACTCTGTACCATTGTCTGTACGAATACGGCGGACAGTGGTATTCAAACGTACCTGAATGAATTTCAGAAAGGTAATGATAGCCTTCGGAGCTTCATCCTTTGTACGTAGAAATCTAACCCATGTAAACCTGGAAAAATCATCCACAATGACGAGAATGAATTTCTTACCGCTCACACTTTCAGTTCTCATTGGCCCACAAAGATCCATATGCAAAAGATGAAGTTTTTCTTGATTGGTGTCTTCAGCTTTGGGCTTGTAAGATTTCTTGGTGCTTTTCCCTCTTGAACACGCGGAACATAAATGGTCCTTGTGAAATTTAAGCTTTGGAAGACCACGAACTAACTCGTTTTTAGCCAGATGATTAATAGCATCAAAATTAAGATGAGATAATCTGCGATGCCATAACCATGACTTGGTCTTAGAAGCTTTAGAGAGAAGACATACTGGAGAAGCGGCCATCATGTCTTGTAGGGACAATGTATATAGATTTGCACCACGAGATCCCTTCAACAAATCTTTTCCTTCCAAGTTGCGGATGAAACAAGTGTGTTGTCGAAAAGCAACCTCAAGGTTGGAATCACAAAACTGTCCTACTGAGAATAAGTTATGACCAAGACCTTCTACATAGTATACCCTAGAGATCGTCACGTTTCCAATCTGATATTCACCATATCCCATAATCTTTGCTATATGATCATTTCCAAATTTAACCGTACCAAGAAACTTGCTGACGAAATTTCGGAGCATCGAGCGATTTCCGGTCATATGTTTTGAACAACCGGAGTCCAAATACCACAGGATGATTTGGACCACCTGAAAATATCACCACACAAAGACAATGTAGAGGTATCGGAATCTGAGTGTTCCTTGTTATTAGCAGGTACAGATTTAATAATCTTAGATTTGCTAATTCTAGGTTTCTTAGATTTCCTAGCCTTCTTCTTCTTAATTGGTGGTGTAGATTCTAATTGGCTCAAATCCTGAGGTATTTCTTCACTGATAGGCACTATAGTGGGGGCTGACCTAATTAAAGGGCGCTGTTTCCATACTTGAGTGCGAGTGTTCCTAGCTAAAGGACGCTCAGACCTAACCTCAATGGATGCATTCCTAGTTAAAGGGCACATTTTACCATCTAGTGTAAAGGTCCTACCAGTGGGACGCCATTGCCAGCCAACTTGGGCACGAGTTCTACCCGTTGGCTTCCATTCAAGACCATTCTTAATAGCATTCATTTCATTAACGTGATCAATCAGACACAAATCATGACGCTGGGAAAACATACATTCATTACAGTTCCAACAATTTAAATCAGAATTCACGAATGGTTTAGGCTGCTGCACAGGCGCAGAGCTTTTAGTCTTAACATGATTCGTTTTATTTAAAACTGAACTAGCATTCCTATTGTGGACTTCTACTTTCTTCTTTGTGGCACTACTAGTGGAGGGATTGATCTTAGCTTTCTTGAGTGGCGATCCTTTAGCCTTAGTAGTCTCTTTTAATCCTGTAGAAGGCAAATTGGGAACATTAGCAACATATTTTAAAGGTGTCTTACTTGATTGTGCCAATGACGGTTTCGCTCCTGGAGTCTTATTAAATGGAGTGACAGTAATGGGCCTATTGTTAAGTAGTGCAGAACCTGGTGTACCTATGTATTGCAAATAAGCCAAGCAATATTGAACTCGCTTAACATATTCATGAGCCGAATAATAGTCGCTACTTAAGGGATCTAAGGCATAAAGATCGTCTACAATATCCCTAAGAAGATCGACATGCTTAATGGCATTCCTCATATAATCATCGTAGGTAACCTGGTTTCTCTTATGAAGCGGATTCTTATAAAGCACTACTGACTTGGTTGTTGGAGCACTAGTGGACGGTGCAGAGTCGGTAGCTAAGTTATCAACAACTTCTTGTCGGGTGAGAAGAAGTGTCTCCTTTAACTCAGCCAAAACCATATTTTTGTCTATGAGCAGGATGTTCAAGTCAGAGATTTCTTCGCACTTTTGGTTCAGTTGTTCAACATAATATTGTTGCTGTGCCGCATTAAAAGCGAAGCGTTCTTCTAGTGAACCATAAAGAGTGGATAGTCCCTGCCTTGTCCGATCCATCTCCCCTAGAACAGTTGATAGTCTAATTTCTAAGACCTGGTTTTTAGACTCTGCAGCCTCTAGTTCCATTCTTAATGTTTCCTTTGATGATACCTCTCTCTTCAATCTCATGATTTCTTCCTCTAAAGTCTTAACAATTGCAATCATCTTGTCACTTGTCTCAACACCGTTTTCACAAACATTTGATATCAAAAGATTTTCATTTTGAGCTTGTTGTTTTAATTCTAAAGATATACAATGTTGTTCTAGTTGATTAAAGCGTTGAGAAAGTAAATTATAAGAATCTTGTAGCTTTAAAAACTCAGCGTTAGATTCGTGACAAGAATGATTATCTACCTCATTTACAGTTTCAGCAACATTTATAGAAATATCACAAACATCATCACAAATATGCACAGCATCACAATTCATCATAGCGGATGTAAGCTCATTCGAATATTTAACATTTACAATAGTAAGCACATCACACGAGATTACTTCGGACAAGAATCGGTCATTCGGTTGAAATCTTTTCCTTTTCAATTAGTTGCAGTTCGTAAGCGGTGTCCATTTCATAAAACACTTTTTGAACTTCACCAATTTCAAACTGAAGATTTTCCTTAAGAGATGCAAAACTTCTTTTTAGACTTTCGACAAACGGATTGATCTCAGTTTTAAACACCTCGTTCATGTGTTCGAAAGCCCATTCTCCGGCGTTTAAGCCATTTGAAGTCGTACATTCCAAAATGACCTTGTCAAAGTTAGTAAAGTATCGGTTAATCTCTTGCAAGTTTAACCATACAGTGCTAACAGGTGGAAGATTCTTTGGAATTTCCTTAGGACCTTCCATGTTGACAAGTGTAGGAAATGTACTAGGGCTTTCTTCCTCTATCATGTAGGTTGGTGCTGTGATGAGATCCTTATCCATATGGAAGCGAACTCTAAAATCAGTTTTTGCAAGCTCCTTATTCATCTTAAAATAATCACAATCGGGATATTTTGCTGAATTGTATGACCGATCCTCATCAACTAGAACCTTACTTGTTCGATCATTGGGAAAAACAATCGGGTCTAAAGCCAATCCTAATTGAGTTGCATTATAAAGTCTAGGACTATGTCTTAAAGCTTGTTTTGCATATCGTGGATTAGGAGGAAGGCCTTTTAGACGAGATAAGTTAAACTCTCTAAACGAAGCATCAAATAAGTGAACTAGTTGTGAAGCAGCGTATTGTCTTAACAGCAAGTAGTCTAGACTTCTAATCTTATTAGTAGCATTAATCTCCATTTCAGTCTTCTTAGATTCGAGTAATTCAAAATCAGTTTGAAGTTTTTGAAAATTAGTGACCACTAACTCCTTTTCTTTAAGTTCATTAGACAGATTTGCTCTTAAGTTTTCGATTTCTTGCAAGTGACCCAATTGTTTGTTTCTAAAGTGATCATATTCGAGATTTGTGAGAACACTAGACGAAGGCACTAGTTCCAAAGTTTGTACTTTCTCATTGCTTAAGGCAAGCTCATCAGACAAATTCTTATTCTTAGCTAAGGTTTCTAAGAGTGCAGCATTCATTTGGCTAAGTAAAGTAGCAGGAACCATGACCAAATCTTGTTGAGCAGGAGTAGGCGTATGCGAAATGGATCCCGGTTGTGATTCACTCAAAATCTGGGGACTCACATTGATATTGCTATCATTGTTTGTCTCCTCATTTGAAAGACTCACCACCGAAGATTCATTCGAATCAGCACTCTCTTGCCCAACTTGATGTGGTTGAATACTAGCATCAGTGGCATTATCGGTGTTATTAATAAGTACCTCAGATCTCTTATCTGGCCCTAAGCTGGAGAAAGTTGCCATGAAAGCAGCCTTTGCAGTTTGAAAGTCATCACAGTCGGAGTCATACGCATCAAGATCATCGGCTTGGTAAGCTGCATTCTGCGTAGTGACAACGTCTTGTTCAGCAATCCCTGGGTCAGCAAGAAATGCAAGCTCCTCTTCATCAAGTTCCCTTCCTTGCGCCTGAGCATTTACCAGATAGATCTTTTCTGCAAACCACTGTCCATCCCTTCTCCTCTTGGGTTTCTTACAATCCCTTGACATATGACCCTCTTCCTTGCAGTTGTAGCATGTAATCATTCTCAACTTGCCTGTATTAGCCCGTGGAGGGTTGTTTACCATTGGAGCAGGAGCAGGATTGACGGTGCGAACATTGGTTGAAGTGGAAGTTCTCCCCTGATATGGTTGAATTGGCTGAACCATGACCCTGCCATTCTCAATTGTAGCTTGTTGGCGAGAATTGGATGAATTCCTCAACTGATTGTTGGTAGGAGCTGATCCTCGGTATCCTCGTTTGCTTAAAGTTCTTGTGAGATAAGCAGACATAGTAGTTAGCACTTCAACTGGGTCAGCTCCTTGTTGGAATACAGGAACGGGGACTTCCTCATCATCACAATATAGTGCTTGATCTGGATGAGCTGCATAATCAGTAGAAGGAATACTCATTTGATCAGGGTAGCTTGTTGGATATGCTGCATTCTCTTGATAAGAAGAATATGATGGCTGAGCATAAGGTGCAACATTTGCTGGATGAAGTTGTGAAGTATACTGTGGTGAAGGTGCATTGAACCGATATTGTTGCTGATGTGAGGTGGGTGGTTGTGGTAGAATCGAGTATTGGGGAAAGGCTGGTGTCATGTAAGGTGATTGATGATAAGCTTGATTTCCCAAGATATAAGGTGTGTTGTTGTGAGACAAGCTTGGTTGATTCGCCATCAAAGCTAAGGAATCTGGATACATACCGCGAGGAGAACGGTGCATAATCACATGCTTCTCATGCTGCTGAAGGAAGGCATATATTTGATCCAAATTGCACTTATGCAGATCCCTGGTTAACTTGACATCGGTAATGTACTCACCCCATTCAGCTTGAGGTAGAGTATTCAAGAATTTGGTGTTAACCTGGAATGGTGCGATCACAAGATTGTATACATTCAGATCATTCATGAGTGTGGTGAATCTGAAGTAATAATCGTGAAGCGTTTCCCCTGGGTTGTAGGTGAATCTATCAAACAAATCATACAGCTGACACTCCCTTTCTTGTTTGGTGAGAGACGTGCCTTGTAGCAACACCTTAAGACGTCCCCATAGATCCTTTGCCACCGTATACTGACTCACCATCCTATAGATGTCATGGGGAAGAGCTTGGAGAATTGTTTGAAGAGCTTTTTCATCTGCATCTGCAACAAGTTGTTGAGCTGGAGTGAGTTCTTCAAATTCTCGTGGTCTAGTCACGTTGTCAACCGTAATGGTACCATAGTCGAGTGGACAATTCAAAATCGATTTGACCATAAGCCTTCCGTATGTCGATTTCCCCTTTAGATATTGCATCATTCGACCTTGCCATGCCTCAAACACCTCTTTAATAAGCATCGGTGGACGGCTATCAGTTCCCGTTATGATTGATATATCCGTAAGAGATGTCATCTGAGGCATTACTGAATTTGGATTCATTTTGTTTTTCTTCAAAGAAACAGAGATTATCGGTTGATCGAGCAGTGAAGTAAAGCTTGTGAATTGTGTTGTGTTTTTGTTGTAAGAAACCAAGATTAAATCCTCTAAAAAATCGTCGAAAAAACAAGCAAAATAACCCTTGATTCGGAACTTTTTGTTGATTCGGAAGTTTGATTCGGAAGATTACCTTGATTCGGAACTTTTTGTTGATTCGGAAGATTACCTTGATTCGGAACTTTTTGGCTTGATCCGGAACTTCTTGACTCGGAAGTTCTTGGTTCGGAACTTTTGAGCTTGATCCGAACTTCTTGGTTCGGAAGTTCTTGGTTCGGAACTTTCTTGATCCGGAACTTCTTGACTCGGAAGTTCTTGGTTCGGAAGTTTCTTGATCCGGAACTTCTTGGTTCGGAAGTTTCTTGATTCGGAACTTCTTGACTCGGAACTCCTTGATCCGGAACTCCTTGATCCGAACTTCTTGACTCGGAACTCCTGATCGAACTTCTTGATCCGGAACTCCTTGATCCGGAGTTTGTGCGAATGAACAGACAAACTATTCCGATGAACAGTCGAACAGTAACAAGATGATTAAGCCCAGATTTTGACCAAATAACCCAAAAAGTTTTGTGCTTTCGACTAAAATAAGTAACAACTAGTACTTATCCACTAATCCCAATCACAAACACAAAACACCAAGAATCAAGATGATTTTTTCTTAAAGAACACTATTACAATCAATAACTAAAAACACCACACAAATCACCACCTTAAATCACCCCATAGCTCTGATACCAAATGTAGAATATTGATAATCAATGAATCTATGAAGGGGTTTGTTGATTTCTAGAGAGAGAAAGTTAGAGAGAGAAAGTGAGAGAAACTATGTGAATTTTATTAAGTGGAAAACAAGAAATGACAACAACCAACCCCTTTCCTTAGTGGAAAGGGGTATTTATAGTTCCAAGTCATAAGTGGACTTGGGCCGGTCCATGACAAGCCCATGGACCGGTTCTTACTTAAATTAATAAGCAACTAACAACTATTATCTAACTACGAGCTATTACAACTTAAATATTATTGTGGAGTGACCGATACTTCTATTATACGTAAAACGTATTTCTAACAAAATGAACGAACATGAACAAGTTCAAATCTAAATAAAGCAACATGAACCAAAAATTTTGTTCGATAAAGCTTCGCGTTCATTTATTTGTTCGGCTAAAACTAAATAAACGAACATGAACATACCTTCGTTCACGTGCGTTCGGTTCGTTTACAGCCCTATTAGATACGTTTAATAGTCATAACTCATAAGCTAAAAAATATTTGGACATATAATTCAAGCATATGACATCACTATATGGTCGGCAAGACTAAAAGACCAACAATGGTCATTTCAGGTCGTCACTAAGTAATCTGGTCGGTAAGATTATCGTTACTGGTGTCGATGTTTCAATTCAATTGTGTTAAAAAAATAAAAATAATTGATATTACAGTATATTACAGTATAACCAGATAAAAGAAAGCGTACGACTAGTTTATTTAGTGAGTTGAATATTTGATCCAGTCTGTTCACATGTCACATTACGAGAGCTAAGTGTCGTTGCAAGTTTGATGGACATAAATCTAATAGTCGTAATAGTCGTGTGGTAGGATCAAACTCGTGATTACGGAATTGCACACATACGTAAAGAGTTAATTTTATTAATAAATATATTTATATATTTATTAATTAAATCGAGCTAGAAACATTTAACCGTCGTTATGTTTAAAA